>SCDZ01000322.1:0-123001 GCA_004143845.1 Drosophila lacertosa
GAACGCGCTCAAGGGCATATCCCTGCTGTTCTACGGCATTGCCTCCACCTGGTGGCAGGGCGTTCGCAAGGAGGCCAAGACATGGAACGACGTCATCCCCCTCATCCGCGAACACTTCTCGCCCACTAAGCCCTCCTACCAGGTCTACATGGAGTTCTTTGAGAAGAAGCAGCAAGACAGCGATGCTATCGACACCTTCGTGGTTGAGAAACGCGCTCTGCTTGCTCAGCTGCCTGAGGGCCGTCACGACGAGGAGACCGAACTGGACTTCCTCTACGGTCTGCTGAACATCAAATACCGAAAGCACATTGCCCGCCAGAGTATTCAGACGTTCCGTGATCTACTCGAACAGGGCCGCATTATTGAGCACAACAACCAGGAGGACAGTCAACGGAAAGCGCCAAGAAAGCGCTCATACGTAGGTATGTTAGCACTGCTGCCAAATTATCAATCGTTTCCGATTTCTAATGAATATTGTTCCACAGAAGATTGGGCTGCCGCGCCGTGTTTCAGAGGTCGGGGCGCAAGCAGAGCTAGAGGACGTGGCAGGGGCAGGATTGCCTTACAAGCACAAGTAGACAGATTCAGAGAAACTGCCGAACAGGATATAAACATGACACCAATAGTTTAGACACCATATTATATACACAATATTATAGACACAATATTATAGATGCACATTTATTTACACAATATTATACAATAAAAAACTAAATTGCAGAAAACGTATTGTTTTTATTTGTTTGTCATTTCTGCAATAAATGTTGCCAGATCATCTAAGGGCGCTGCCACTGAGTAATCAAATCGCCATATTTTTAATTGCTTACCAGGGCGGAGCTGTGTTGTATTAGTATCGCCAGGGACTGCGCAGTGCGCAGGGTTGCTGTGCAGTAAAAGTATCGGTATCGGACGGTCGTATTTTTGTTATGCTGTTGTTGTTGTTTAGCAAAAATGGATCAACAACTGCACCGTCTGACGGATCGTCAATACTCGGAAGTGGAGGGCTTGCTACAGGTAAGAAAACATCGAATACATAATGCATGCAGGGCAAATTTAAATGTTTCGATTATTACAACGCCCATCTTTTCGCCCGTTTTCGTCGCTGCCCACTAACGCGAACGCACCCACTCTCAAAACACCAACACACATACACACGCATACATTGGCACATACAAATAAAAACACGCACACACACACACATGCGCTTCTCGCCGCAGGCTATGGACATGCCGAGCTCAGACCACGAAGAAATCGAGTCGGAATCGTGCCGACTTAGCCGGTACAATGTTGCCAACCTGTATGAGGGACGTCAGCGTTGCTACACAATGCCGCACGTGCCCCCCGCGCCGCCCTCCACACCAACACTGCTAACGTCCAACGGCAACAGCAATGGCAATTGCAGCGCCAATGGAAGTGGAAATGGAAACGGTAGCTCCAGCTCACCCACCGCCAGCCTGGTGGCCGATAATCAAATCAATCATTTTATCTATGTGAAAAACGGTAAGAACCTGCGTCGTGAATCACGTTGCGTTGACTCGGAGCTGTCCAAGCTCTTCAACGTGGTCTCAATCACAAATCGGCTAACGGCCGTCAAGAATCGCACGCACAAACAGCAGCTGGCCGAGCGCGGCATCATAAATGCATCGCGCACCATTTCCAAGCTGCACGGAGCGACGAAAATCTTTAAAATCCATCGCGATCCCAAAGATTTCCTGCGCGAAACGGACGAGGATTCGGTGTCGGCGCCCGAATACGACGAGGAGGAGGAGGACACACGATTCCGTTTCTTTCGACGGACACGGCATTCGCGACGGCATTCGTACACGCGCATGGAACGGAAATTCGCCCGGTTTGAGCATCACGAGCGGATGGAAACGATTGTCGACAGCTTCGATGCGGCCATGAGCTTTAACGATGCGGATACCTGAGCGGAGGCGATAGCCGCCGCAACAATAATACCAGCAACATCAACATCAAGAACAACAACAGCAACTGTAGCGCCAGCAAGAGCAAGAGCAATAGCAAGAGCAACTGGAACATCAACAGCCACAGCAACAGCAACCGCATCCGCGAGCAACCAACACCACAGGCACAGGCAATCGGTTCGCCGCCAAGTGCAAACCAATGTGATGAATGTGAATTTCAACTAAATTATTTTTATTACTACTACTATATTATTACGATTATGATTACCGATTATCGATTACCGAACTGTTCTCTCCATACATTTAGTTATTTTGCGCTGATTGCCGTCGCGTCTGTTGGCCATTCTGGTTGCATCCACGTTTGGCCCGGGCGCAGCGCAGGGCGAGCATTTAGTTTTTAGCTTAGTTCTTACGCCTGTGCGGCTCCACTCTGCTACGCGCTCGGCGGCAACAACCACAACAGCAACAACAGCAACAATAACAAACAACAACAACAATAAGCACAATGTCTCTAGTATTTGGTTGTTGCCCGAACGCGAGCCAATTGGCAGCCAAACAAACGATTCCAATAAATGCACAAAATAATGTGTTGTATTTGTGAAGACGAAACCGCAATTTTCTTATCGCGCCGCCGTTAAACATATCCCAGCGGATCTATTTAAGAAATTGTTTATATATGACAGCGTTACGATATTGTGATTCATACTATACAAAAAAAAAAACAAAAAAAAAATAAGAATGCTGATGAAATGGAAACAAAACAAAACAAAAACAAAAAGAGAAAGAGAAAAAGAAACTACCAAAACGAACCGTCTCAAATTTCAATTTGTACAAAACAAATTATTTCGTACGACTGTTTAACAAACTATATAATAGTGCAATCCTGATTCAAGTTTACTGAATTGATCTAGATCTATTAAACATATAAGTCACAATTAAACAATTTCCTAAAGATATCCTCATACAAACCTACAGTTTTTTATACGTTTTCTATTAAGAGAGGGAAGTTTGGGTGTGGGGTTAAAGGTTGCCGAGCTAGCTAGATGGTAAATAGAGTTTATTTCTATGTCTTTATTTATGCTAGTTTAAAGAGTTTTCTATATCAGTTTAAAGCCATTTTATAGATAATTTATATAAGGTTTAACTCACACCTTTAAATATTAAGTTTCACTTCAGACACGATATAAAACCGATAGCCCTTTTAAAAAGTGAACTTTAACAGTTGGTAGTCTAAATTCTAAAAACAATATTTTGTGTAACGGCTGTTTAATTAGGCACAGACGAAACACATAAACATGGATAATACATCAGAGGAGGAGGTAAAAAGTACAACTAGTTCCGAGAACCGATTTAAGCTTTGTAAGCTAAAACAACAACGTTGTTCATTATAATAACATATTTCTAACCACTAATTCGAGTAATGTCAAAAGGTGTCTTAACAAAGTTAGATGCGCTCCTTGAAGAAGTTGGCCATCAGATTCTCTTCGAGCTGTGCGGGATCGGTCACCGGCATCCGGCAGACGCGATCATGGCAAATATAAACGGTTGTCTTTCCATTGACCATCTTGAATTTTTGCTGCAGCCGCTGATTGCACACATCATCCGGATGCTGGGGATCGCAGTGCACAATGATCATGCCAGGCACGTAGAACTTGCGCACAATCTCAACGAAGCGTGTGGTGTCCGGCGAATCGGGACCCACAACCGCCACCAGATCCAGGCCGTTCTCGTGCAGCAGCAGCGCCGACAGCATTTCGGGAAGAGCATGGCCAAAGGGAGAAACGTCCGCGAAGTAATTGAGCAGCTTGGCTGCCCGCTCCAAATACACCTGCTCGTCGTAATAGTGCGACAGCAGTGTGAGATTGCGTGCGGCGACGCTGTTGCCACAGGGCTCGGCACCGTCGTGATCTGCAAGTAAGTGAAAACTGTAGATAAGAAGAGAGCGAGCCTTGACTCTAAACCAAGATTTACCTTCCTTAAGTCTCACAATCACATTGGGCGCATTCTGCTGCGAGAAGAAATAGGCGCCATTTTTCTCGTCCCAGAAGAGCTTGTCCTGCGTCTCCTGCAGCTGCTTGGCCCAGTGCAGGGCGCTCATGTCTAGCGATGCCTTGTAATAGTCCAGCAGCCCCTTGACCAGAAACGCATAGTCATCCAGGAAGCCCTCGATGCGCGTACTGAAAGCGAAATCAGGCTTATATTTATAGTCCTTCTATAACTTTCGTATTCACTTACGCATTCTGTTCGAGCGCGTCGTCCTGGACGCCGGCACCGTAGCAGGAGCGCAGCAGCAGCTTTTGCTCCGCATCGTAGAGATGTGTGCGCAGAAACTCCATTAGCTTTTTGGCCGTACCCAAATACGCGTCCCGTTTGGCTGTGCCGCAGTTGGCCAGCTTGGAGAGACCGGACAGCACGAGTCCATTCCAGCCGCAGATGATCTTGGTATCCAAATGAGGTCGCGGACGCTGATCGCGAATTGTGTGGAGAATATCGTTGGCCGTCTGCAGCAGCTGCTTGAGTTGTGGCGGCTCCACATCGAAGTTGGCGCAGGTGTCGTCCTCTGAGCCGCGCACTATTAGAATATTCTTGCCCGTGAGATGGCCATGGGGATCACTGGCGGGCGACACATTGCCCGCCGGCTTCATATTGTAGTGGAAGCTATAAATGTCGAAGACACGCGCAGCGCTGACATCCGTGAAGCGTGTTTTATGGTCCTCAAAAGCCTGCTTCACTTCGTCCCAGGTCCAGGCGTAGAACGCACCTTCCACCTTGACGGTGTCCGTGTGCGTGGGCAAGGAGTCGGCATCTTCGCCGGCATAAAAGCCGCCTGCCGGGTGACTCAGATCCTTGATCAAGTACTCGTAAATTCGATCCGCGTAGCCGAGAAACTCCTGGCTGCGTGTCAGCTTGTACGCATTGGCATAGGCGGCCATCAGCTGGCCCTGGTCGTACAGCATCTTCTCGAAGTGCACGTTGTGCCAGTCGCGCGTGGTCGCATAGCGCGCAAAGCCGCCAAAGATGTGATCGTTGATGCCGCCGCGACCAATGTGATCCAACGTTTGCAGCACCATGTCCAGCACGTCCACATCCTTGCTGACCAGATAAGCGTGAAATAGAAAATTGAGACGCGGCACCTCCGGAAACTTGGGCTCGCGACCAAAGCCCGCGTGCTGCTGATCGAAGCGCTGTTTGTGCACGCCCAGCGCCTCCGCCAGCTTCGCCTCAGCGCTGCCAGGCTCGAAGGCGGCCTCGCCGGAAGTTGCAGCATTCTGATTGGCTTGCAGCGCCTCCATCAGCGTGGCGCCCGCTTTCTTGAGCGAGTTGCGATCCGCTTGCCACTTCTTGGCAATCGACTCCAGCACCATGGTGAAGGAGGGCATGCCATAACTATATAAAGTAAATTGGCAATTAGCTTAACCGTTTAAATAACTGTCTGTTTGGTCTTACCGAGCTTTGGGCGGAAAATAGGTGCCAGCTGCAAGTGGCGCCAGATCGGGCGTCAGCCAGACACTCATCGGCCAGCCGCCGCTGCCCTTGGACATGAGTAGAAACTGCATATAGACCTTGTCGATGTCGGGTCGCTCCTCCCTGTCCACTTTGATGTTCACGAAATGTTTGTTCATCGAGGACGCCGTGTCGGCATCTTCGAACGACTCGTGCTCCATGACATGGCACCAGTGGCACGTGGAGTAGCCCACCGATAGAAATATCAGCTTGTTCTCGCTGCGCGCACGCTCAAACGCCTCCTCAGACCACGGATACCTGAGCGTAAAGTTGATCTGTTGAGTTGGCAGCGTTTAATAGCTTTTTTAATAGCCTACTCACCAGTCGACGGGATTGTGCGCATGCTGCAGCAAATATGGCGACTTGGAGGTGGCCAATCTATTGGTGTGCGTTGGCGGCTGCGCCTTTGTCTCCCCGCCCGTTGCCATGCCACGAAACAGGTGCTGCTGCTGCTGCGACTGCGGCTGTTTTGTTGCTGCTACTGTTGCTCTGCTGCGCTTGGAGAGATTGGCTTTTGTTGTAAACACTTGGAATTTATGCGTTGACAGTCGAACTTACTCGTTAATAAGCCAACTACGCTGTAGTTGTGTTTGGGGCGCTGTAAATGTTAATGCGCTTCTTATCCAGTATTGGCAGAGTGCTTTGCCTCTAAACATAGCAAATTAATTGATAATATATATAAGAAAGGGTGTTCCATCAACTGATTGCATTGATTAACAATTATAGTTATCGATTGTAAATTAACAATTTTTAATAACGTAAAATGAAGAAACGGCTCGTTTGCAATATTTATTGTTGATTAGCAAGTAAAATACGACTGTGCAATATAAATTTTCTTATATATTTTCAAATTGGCTATAGCCAATAAGATTATTCAATTCCAATCAATGCATTATATCGATACCGATTGTACTCGATAGGTATATTACGATAGGCTTATATTTAAATTTTGGCAAGCGATGTTTGTAAACAATAACAGGTGTTCGTAACGTAGTGGCAGCGCCGCAAGTGCTGCCAGACAGTTAAGGAGACTTGCAGGCCGCGCGAATTTAAAAACACCATTTCGTAAGCTTAAATTGTTTTAAAATTTTTATTAATGCATACAGTTTATCTTTGCTTTTTTGATAATTATGTAAAAAATTGCTTACACATATGCGGTTGATACATAGTTTAACCTACAAGCTAATTGAAAATCACAAATGAACATAAAATATTTATACATTATAGTGTGTGGTTGTATTTTAAGCACATCGTTAAGTTAATACACACACCCCGACCCGCGGCGGCGGCGGTGGCGGCGGCGGCAACGGCAACGGCGGCAACAACAGCTGCGACATGGGGCACAGGCAGCGCTCAATTCTCGCAAACAGCTCTCAACTTTAAGTTGACAGCACGGAAAACTGAGTGAGCGCCAAACGGCGAACTTTTAGCAATCGCTTTGGACTAGCGCATCGCTAAGCGCACCCAGCTGCTCCTCGCTGCCCTTGATCCTGTCGGACAGGTCGCGTGCGTCGGCAATGAGTTTGGCCTTCATGTTGATAAAGTAATCATAGTCGGCGCACATGTCGGCGCTGAGATGTTTGCCAAACAGTTTGGCGATGCTGCTGCCACGCCTGTCGATGTCCGCCTTCAAGCGCTGCGCCTCCTCCAGCTGCTCGTAGAGGCGTTCACGTTTCACTTCCAGCGTGCTCTGTAAATGTACAACAAAAAATTAAACAGGATGTTCCTTTTAACTGAGTTAAGTGCTGTTGTCGCTTACCTTCTCCTGTTGGCTGCTGTTGGCGCGCAACTCGAGACTGCATTCGGTTTGGGCCAGGCGCTCCGACAGCGACAGCAGCAGGCTGGTTATGTGACCCACATCGTCGATGTAGGTGCGGAACTTGGACGCTTCGCTGGGACGCACCTTCTCCGTCAGTTGGGCCAGCAGATCGAGGCCCAGTTTGTCATTGATGGCGCACTCATCGCCAATCGTTTGCTGCTCGCGCTTCAATGCGCCAATTTTTTGGTTCAACTGCTTGATCAGCTCATCCTGCAAGCATAAGGAATAAGGATTAAATGATAAATGGCTTGGATTGGTTAAAGTTATATTTACCAGCTTCTGCTTGATTAAATTCGTGCTCTCCGCATCGGTCGCCTCGTCCGTCAGCTGCAGCTCGACGGTGACCAACTGCAGCTCGGCCGTCGCCTTCATGCGCATCAGCGTCGAGGTGCCCACGTCCCGCTTGGCCGGACGCAGCTGGACATTGGGATTGTACAAATTGTTGACGTACTGCGTTGTCGGCTTGTAGCTTTTTGGTGTCAGAATTTCGATGAGTTTGTCGTTGGGCGCCAGCTGCTTGAGCAGCTCCAGCACCAGATTCTCGTACTCCAGCTCGATGGCCTGGCGCTGGCGCGGCTGCAGCGTTGTTCTTGTCTGCTGCTCCTCGCGCGTCGCCACCAGCTCCGTGTCCAGCAGCTCGTCCGTCTGACAGCCCATGTCCGCCGTGCTGGGCGTGGAATTCACAATGAGCACCAGTTCGCTGCGCTGCATCAGCTTCAGGCTGTCCGTATCGCTATCGACGAGTGGCGAGCTGGGCGTTGATTCGGCGGCTGTCAGCAGCTGCTCCTGGCTGGGCGCCGGGCTGGGCGGCGGCGGCGGCTCTGTGATGGCGGTACTCAGCTGATTGGGATAGCTGCTGAGCAGCCCGGAATCGCACAGATGCGCCGACATCAGCTGCGACTGCAGCTGCGTAATCTTCTCAATGTTCTCGCGCAGCGACTCCTGTCGATTCACTGGCGGCGGCGGCGGCGGTGGCGCCGCCGCCTTTGGCAACGTTGCCGTTGTGCTAATCAGCTCGGCGCGAAAGATGTGCGCCTCGGATTGGGCATTCACCGGACTGGGATCCAGCGAGCTGCTGCTCAGGCTGCAATCCGAGTTGGCCGGCGACAGCTGCGGCGGCGTCTCCGGCAGCACCTCCTCCAGCGTCGTCTCGAGGTCATGGACGGCTTGCTTCAGATCGACATGTGACTGGGACATGAACTGCGTGGGATCGTTCAAAGATTGCTGCTGCTGCTGCTGCTGCTTCAAGTCATATGACTGAGATCGCGTATATTGCGGCGCTGGCGATCTGCACTTGTTGTAGGCGTGGCCCAGCGCAGGCGATGAGTAGCGCTGCTGCTGCTGTGGTTGCTGTGGTTGCTGCTGCTGCTGCGGCACCGCCTGGCCATAGATCATGGCGTAGGCTGTGCTGTTGCCAATGCCAGCAGCTGTGGGCGCGACGGGATTCGTTGGCGATTTCGTGGCGAGGTTGTTGTTGGAGCCATAGCGCAGAGCGACAACATCGCCCGGTGAGCTGGGCGGCGGCGGTTTGGCCGGTTGCTGCTGCAGCTTAACGCCCAGCGGCAGGACATCGGGCAAATTGCTGGGCAGCTTCAGTTTGCCGGGGCCGACGCCATAGCTGGGCTTATTGTGCGCCACCAGATCCTCGTTAGAGGTGAGCGTCAGCTTGTAGATGCCATGATCCGGATCCGTGTTGTTCAGCTTCTCCAGGCTCTGACGCGGCAGATACGAGGCCTTTGAGTTCGATCTGCAAGTGGTAAAAGCAAAAGAGTTGCCTTTAAGTAACAGTTAATGGAATAAATCAAACTCCTTTGAGCTGCTGAAAGGTTAACCGAACAAATCTCTTGAAGATTGCCAAATCTTTTATGGCCAACTGTTGTCACGCGTACGCGGCTAATAAGCATATGAAATTGCTTTTGGCCCTACCCACAAAAAATGTGTGTCTACCAAATGTCAATCGTCAGTTTTTGAGCCACTGCCGGGCGACAGGTCATCGGCTGGGGGTCATCAGCTGCTCACGCAGGCCACGACCAACCGTTATGCAAATGCTAAGGCAACCTAATCTACAAACGGGGCCCAGATGCTAATTGAGTCCTCACTCGACTTTAACTGAAAAGCAGTCAGCACCCACATGGCGAAAGTGCCTGGCCGCAAACTGATAATAATAAAAACAGCCGAAAAAGCCGACAAAATTATTCTGTGCACGATGCGCGGCGACAACATTTTGGGTATTAAAAGTAAGTTTTTTTTTTTCTTTCGCTTGAGACAAAACAAAAACGAAAGTGAAATGTTTACAGTGCAATTATAAAGAGTTTTATGTTTCAGTTATTTTTTTTTATTTTTTTTTTATTTTTCAGCTGGGGAAGCTCATTTTTGTGTGCAGCCAGCGTATGAATGGGGCAAATGTTTGTTGTTGTTGTTATTGTTGTTGTCGACAACTTTCAAAAAAGTGCTAAACTAATTTTAATTTTTTGGCGCTGGCAAGCAAAAAATTTGCAGCTTGGCCACCCCCGGAATTGGACAGAAAGGTGTTGCTCTAACGGTTTAAAATGTGCGTAAAAGCGATTTATATATATATATATGTATATAG
Organism: Drosophila lacertosa; assembly: GCA_004143845.1. Classification (NCBI taxonomy): domain Eukaryota; kingdom Metazoa; phylum Arthropoda; class Insecta; order Diptera; family Drosophilidae; genus Drosophila; species Drosophila lacertosa. Next base: position 9,839 of record SCDZ01000322.1, read on the forward strand.
TCAAAAGAAAGCCGACATAGAAATGCACATTTCCATAAATTAAAAGCAAAAAAAAAATAAGAAAAAAATATATTTTGGCCGCTTACATCATTCCACAAAAAAAAAAAAACAAAAAAAATTAAACAGCTGTAGCTAAGATATATATGTATCTGTATCTGTATCTGTATCTCTATTTTGTATCTGCATCTGAGTCGCTTGCTGGCATTTGCATAAGCGACCCTTTTGTCTAGTTCCCAACGCCTTACACATTTGATTAAAGCCGACAAAACGCAGCTTCTTCACTTTCTTTCAGGCATCCGTCAGATACATTAGCCGCTTTTAGCTTGTAGCTTGTTGTAGCTTGTATCTGTCCACTTGTTGCTTCTCTTAATCACTTCCGTTCGCCTGTTAAGTAATATGCAGACGAAGACTTCGTCGTGAGTGTTTGTTGCCAATTTTGCCATGTTTATTGTTTTAGCTTTTTGTTTTATCTTTTTGGCTTTTAGCGTTCAACAAGCCAAAAAGCTTTTAATTTGCATACTATGGCATATTTTAACATATTACAGCGACAGAATGTCTGGCAAATGTGAACACCTTTAACACACACACATACACACACAAACATACACATACACTCTATCTAAATCTTGTTGATTGATAAGCTAAGCTTCTTCACATTCTTATCTTACTCAAATATTAGAGCTCAACTCAGGTTTACATTGCTTTTGACATTTTGATGCTTTGATAAGTGCAGGTGAATTTGTTTGTTGTTTTTAGTTTGTCATCACACACACACACAGACAAACTTGCTGGCTAATATAAACAAAAATAGCGCTGATTAAATTATTACTAAGTGAAACAGTAATCGGAAGTTTCAATAAGGAAATGTGACGTAAAAAAAATGCTGATTAAAAAGTCTTCTCGAATTGAAAAAAAAACTGATAACCTTGGCATTATTGATATGGCCCATATGACTAAAGCTTTTGTTGAGTTAGTGAGAATAAACAATATATTATATATATAAATATATAAACGCTGAAATAAATCCTATAAAAGTCTTTCTAAATCAAGCGTAGAATTTTATACAATAATTTCTTTATCTAATAAAATCGACAATTGCAATGATAATAAAAGTGTTTAAATTGCCATAAAACAAAGTTTAAATGCACAATTGAACAATTGTTACCTATTGCCAATAAAAGCAAAGAAAAGACATAAAGAAATTCTCAGTAATCAGTTTTAGACATAAAGTATATATTCTAGCTTAACTTATCATTATTGAAGTAGATTTATGAAGTTGATTTTTAACTGAAAGCAGTTCTATATCTAAAGCTATTTATGTATATATAAAACTATTATTATTTATATAGAGCAGCCTCTCACTCTTGGCCAATAGCTGACATAAGACACTCCCCCCCCCCCCCCTCCACCCCCTGTTTGGTATTTATAATGCAAATGGAGAGAAAATTACGCCCGCAATGTTAAGTTGGATTATAATACGAGGATTTATGGCAAATTATTGTTTTATTTGGTTTTTTGTTTTGTTTTGAGCGTTTCTTTCAATGTTGTATAAGACGCATTTCATTGAGAGAAAAAGCAAAAAAAAAAATTGAAGAAAGGGCCAATGAAATGCTTGGCTGAGCTGGACTTGGCTGAGAGCGTATTTTTGGTCTGGTCAATAACATTTCCATTTCCATTTCCATACAATTAACGCATATATATATTTTTTTTTATATTTTTATTATTATTATGTGTTGTTTTTTATGTGTTATTTTTGGCCATGTTTGGGGCGCTGGTTATGTGATGCAAATTATGAATAGCAAAGAGCAGATTTTGATAAATTGCCTGGCCTTTTGTTGAGTCGTTGCATAAGTAAAAGACACGGCGCGATTCCGATGATGGGTAGTTATGTTAACCGTTAGCTGTTAGCTGTTGTTGGCTGTTGGCTGTTGGCTGATTGCCCATCCGCCCCTGTTGCAGGCGGCGGGGGTTCAGTGTCCCAAACGGCGACGCATGTTGGCGCCGCCCGCTGTTGCAAGTTCCAGTTGCACGTTGAGTCAGTGGCCTCTGCGTGGCGCGTTGCACGTTGCGTATGCAACGCTTGGCGCCGTTGCACTATAATTTTTGATCAGCAATATAACGAGCTGGTTGCCGCTGACTAGTTTTCTTTGATAGTAAAAGTATTTTATTTAAATATGCCGACAACGAAGCTGCCGCGACGCATGGAAATCACGTTTTTAACATCTCGTCTTAACATTGAGCCAAAAAGTTAACAAAAAAAAAGGCGAACAAATGTTTCGCTGATGTTGTTGTTGCTGTTGTTGCTGCTGTTGCTGCTGCTGCAAACATAAACATCTCTCACAAGCTGAGCCGAAAAACAAAACCGGATTGAACGCGTCGCATACATTTTCACTTGCCGCCAAATGACGTCAAGTCCAACATAAACAGATGGCCAACAATCGCAGTCGGCGTCGCAGTCGCCACTTTCTTCTTTCGGCGGGGCATGAAATTGCACCGAGGTCAGATCAGTGTAAATGAAAGGGGTGGGAGGGGAGGGGGGGGGGGGGAAATCGTGAGTTCAGGCAGACGGGCAGGCAGACACTCAAAACACACACCAGAACAAATTGCAGCAGCAGCAGCAGCAACAACTGCAGCAAGTCGCAGCAACTGCAGCAGCTCGCTCTTCAAATATCTCGAAACTTGACTGTCGTAAGACTCTGGTATTTAGGCTTCTTGCTTATTTCTTCTTCTTCTTTTTTTTTACATTTTTTTTTTTTACTTTTTGTACTGGCGACAGCGACGCATCAAACTATGGCATAAATTTCTCTCGGAAAACTTACTGTTAAATACCAAAAACAACATGCCAAAGCGAGCCAAAGTAAAGTAAAGAAAAAGAAAAAGAAAAGAAAAGTTCTCTCTTTATATATATATATATATGTTTATGTATGTATTGAAAGTGGACGCACGACGTTGCAGCAACTGCGGCTGCCGCTTGAGTGGACTCGAAAGATGCACCGTGTGGCAAGCAAGTAAAATAAAAAATAGAAATTATTATAAATAAATAGCAGCTAAATTAGCAGCTGTAGTTTGTTTAATAAATATTAATAACTTAAAAGCAGCACCTTCTTTAATTATATTTGGTACCACTGTGCAGTGTAAAACAGCTTCTTTTGAGCCTAACAATTGCTGGCCAGACATTTCGTGGGCTGTTTTCATTTCTAATGCGCTTGTTGTTGATGTTGCTGCTGCTGCTGCTGATGTTGTTATCCGTTGCCGTTGCTGTCGTTCAGCAATAATTATGACCCATTAATTCTGGCGGCGGGCGGCGCCTTGTGCAATATTTTTAATGTAAAATCGATTTAATGGCGCTTCTCTCGCTCGAGGGCTTTCAGCCCAAAAATAGACAACTTGGGAAATGCAGCAACAAGCGGCAACAGCAACAGCAGCAACAGCAACAACAGCAGCAACAGCTTGCTGCGGCTATTGAAAGTGTCGAAAGTGACTGCAGCCAGACTTGCGGCAACTGCGGCTCCGTGTAATTAACTTGTGAGCTAAACGGCCGAGTCATAATAATTATCCACGGGACAACAACAAGCTGCCCAGAACAAAAGAGGCAGCCGCGGACAACTGGCCAACTGGGCAGCTGGGCAACTGGACAAGCTCGTAAAATGTTAGAAGTGCTCGACCAATCAACAAGCTGGCCAACAAGCATTGTTCAAACTCCTGCGGGTCTTTTGTTTTGGGCCCAGTTTATTGTCGTCGTTGTTGTTGTTGTTGTTGTCTGCACATCTGCCAATGACATTTTCACTCGTTTACTATATATATATATATATATATATAAATTATAAAACAACAACGCTGTTTGGCCCACGGGCGCATGCGCAACACGTCCGACATGGATCAGTCGCACTAACCGGAGTCAAAGTCGCAGCAGCAACAGCAACAGCAACAACAGCAACAACAGCAACAGCAGCAGCAGCAGCAGCAACATTTGCGTTTTAGACATTACACAAAAGCCGCTGGCGAATGCCAAAGTGTTGCCGCTCTTTGAGTAGGAACTGCCCTGAATACGGATTTCGCATTTAGCTTTTTTTTTTGTTTTTGTTTTTGTTTTAGCTGCTAATTTGTGCGCTTAGCTTTTGTTGTTGTTTCTTTTGCGAAATGCGTCAAGTGCATGAAGTCTTGTTGTTGGCTGGGTAAAAGCCAAATAGTGAAGCGTTTTACTTGCTGCTCATGTCACGGCCAAAAGATCCGGGCCTGTCAACAACAACAACAACAACAAGCGACGACAAAGAAATGGGCTAATATAAAATGCGTGGAATAAAAACCTTGATTACAGCTAGAAATAAGTTAGCTATTAGATATACAAAAAAAAAAACGCTAAAAGTTAAAGCTGTGAAAGTTTGTCAGTGAAGTCTTTTTAAACAGAAATAAATATTAAAAAAAAATTATTTATATTTACTGCTTGTCAATTGAATTTAAGGCTATCTACATTATTAGCATATATAAAAAGGGGTTTTTTATTTCGTCAGAGTACTTTATCAACTACTTGTTTTTCTAGTTAATCAATAAGCATTTTTTTGTTTTACACAAATTCTAATTTTATGTTATGATATTCGTCTCTGCCTATTGGCAATTTTTTTTACTTTATGATAATGCAAAGTTTGTTATTACAATGCTGAATCTTAAATTAATCGCCTCATCAGCCTTCATTAGCGGGTAATTGCAAATATAGCTAAAAACACAAAATATATATATATAAATGTAAGATATATATATATCATATGATATCATAGAACAGAAGTGCATCAAATGAAGTTTTGAGTGGACATGTAAAAGGTTCGTGAGCTCATCAGTGAAACATGTCAGCCACTAAAATAAGTAATATGAAACACAGAAAACTTTTACATATGTATATATAAAGTCTGAACAACAGAGTGTTCATCATGGACATTTTATTTTTTATATATATTTCAACACGCGGCGACGCATGATCGACGATGTTCGTGTCAACTGCAGATACAAAGATACAAAGATACACAGATGCAGATACATATAGTACATATATATATATATATATATATATATATATACATTCCTGTACTTTTGTGCATGTTTATTTAGCCGGAATGAAAGTGAGAGATTGATGGATGGATGGTCCCACAATTTTATATATGTATCTGGCTCAGTTAATTGCCCGAGTTGCTTTAATTTTAGCTTGCCAGCTTTGACCTTTAGCATATTTAATGATGTAGACCAGAAATAACAGCAGCAACAATCGCTTGCATTGTTTTAGTTTATATGTTTTTTATTTTTATTTTTTTTCGTCATAGAGACGCGCCCAGAACAAAGCACAAACATTTAAGATACACAATACAATAGTTATGGATATAGCGTAAATCAATCAAGGTTAATGCCATAAACAGATATCGGACTGTACTGAACTTTTAGCTTAACTGTTTTAATTCATGGCTGGACCACAAACATTTGCATCAGTCTGCAATTATTTATGCAAATTAAAGCGCACAGTGTGAAGCAAATGAAGAAAGAAGTTCGACTGAATGAAAATAAATAAATAAAAGAATAAAAAAAAACGAAAAGAATTCTCACGCTGTTCCAAGAGCAAGTTTTTAATTCAAAGTCGCGGCAATATCGATAACAATGTTCGACTGATCGATTTCTGATGTACAGCTTTTAAGTCAGCCATTGCCCCCGGTTTGAATGTTTGTTGTTGCTGTTGTTGTTGTTGCTGTTGTTGTTACTCTGTCAACAAATGGCAGAGTGTAGTTCACTTGGTGACTGGGGCTGCACTCCAGTTGTTTTCTATGTCACGCGCTTCACAACCCAAAACAACAACAACAACAAACGAATGTTGCCTCAAGTATGACTCCTCGTGAATATATGTGAGTGTGTGTTGAGTGTAACTAGTCATATTAACTGGTAACTGGTAACTGGACACCGGTGACGTCACAAGGCCAACACTTAAGAACAGCAATCGTATTGTGTGCAAAATAAACATTTGTCGTGGAAGAATAATAATTGAATGAATCTATCCCAAAATAGAGTTCAACAAATTGGCTTTTAAGCTCGTGTGAATATTCAATATTGATGTGGGAATGGTTGAATATATTATCTAGTTCTATGCCTGTAACTTTTTATAGAAGAATTCTTTTTAAAATAATAATCTGATTAGATTTCCTGTTACCTTGCTGAGCGGGGTCAAAGGCGGCAAACAGTTAGAGCTAAAGTTCTGATAGAGTATCAAAGATATTGAAATGTCAAATTCGTTTGATTTTGTGGCTCGATTCTTGGGCAAACGTCGCAATTTGCTGCCCAATAAAGCGAAGGTTTGTGGACCGGAACGCAGAGTCAAAAGGCAGGCCAGAAAAATAAGAAACCGATTTTTAAGGAGACCCAACCCACACCCACGCCAAAAAGCTAGTTGTTGTTGTTGTTGTTGTTTACAAAACCTTGGACGTGGACGTGTGGCGAGTGCTCCACGTTCCAACCGAACGTTGGCCCCGCCAGCTGGATTCGTAGCTGGTGATGAGTGCCACTCCTAGCTTTTGTGTATGTACCATATAAAAGAAAAAAAAAATGGCAGGCTTGAAATACATCCGCGTATTGTTTGCAATTGCAGCCGTTGTTAGGCGCTCGATAATTAACGGTTTATTGATAAAAGATACAAGAAAATCAAATGACGATCAGCAGCAGCATTATCAACAACAGCAACAGCAACAGCAACAACAACATCATGATGAGCCTTTGGTCATTTTGGTGGGCGTTTATTTTTCCAGCCAAGCAAAAGCAAAAAAAAAATATTGCCATAAACATAATTCTCTTGGCGGCTGTTTGGGGGCAAGCAAAAGCGTGAAATTGTTTTTGTGCCTCCATCGCAGCCATGACATTCGAGATTCCCTCCCCCTTCCCCCCCTTTCCGACCCCCTTCCATTCAAACCCGCTTGATGGCCCTAAATAGTTGCTGCTCGCTGAGTCAAAGCAACTTTTATGTGTACAACGAACCCGAATAATAATAATAATAATAATAATAAAACAGCAACAACAGCAGCTCTTGCACTTGTTGCACTGTTGAGGATGGTTGCTGCTGCTAATGTTGTTGTTGTTGTTGTTGTTGCTGTTGTTGTTGCTGCTGCAGGACAGGAAGCGTTGCTGCCTTTTGTCGTCGCCCCCAAAATTGGTTACACATTTGGCATTCATTTGGCTTCGTGTTGCTCGCGTGCAGCAACAGCAACAACAGCAACAACAGCAACTGCAACAGCAACAACTGTGAATGCCAAGAGCAATGCAAGAGCCTGGCAAATGTAAAGAAAATAAACGCAATTAAGTACGCGCAACAGCAACAACAAACAACAAATCAAAAAACGAGATCAAGATTTGGCTTTGATTGCATTTTCAAGGTTGTTGTTGTTGTTGTTGCTGTTGTCGTTGTTGCCCAAATTGGCGCGCTGCAATTAAAAAAGGCAACATATATGGCGTGTTTTTTTCTGTCTCTCTCTCTCTCTCTGTCTGTCTCTTTCTTGGCTCTTGTCTTGGCTAGGAAACGTTTAAATTGCATCGCTTGTGCCCCAAATTGCGCAGCGAGCCGCCAAAAAAACAAATGACGTCACACTTGTTGTTATTTTTGCATAACACACACACACACACACACATACACATACACAAACAATTGGCCAGTTGGCGTCTAGACATTTGGCATTTACACGCTCCACTAACGATTACCTAAAGCCCAAGTTTTGACACCAATGCGACATCTTTGCAACTTCTCCAGTTTTATTTTGCTTTATTTTGTTTTCCACAGATCAATTTTGAAATTTGTGTTTTTTATTTTGGGTGTTTTTAAATAAACCGAAACGAGCTGATCATCGAACAGAACCAAACTAAATGAGACAACGGCCCGCGGCAAATTCGCAGTATCTACAAAAAAAAAAAAAAAAATTTTGCGCTCTTTTCATCTCATCCGAACTCAAATGAAAATGTGCGCGTTTATGACAAACGTGGAAATTGCTTGACATAAGCAACAACGAACTGGGAATGCCCTTGCTGAGGTATGCCTAATAATTGTTGCTGGGCGAAGTTTCGTTTTTTTTTTTTTAGAATAAATAAATGTGGGAAAAATTATTTAAAAGTAAACAATGAAGTTAATTTAAAGGCAGACATATATATATATATATATAGTATATGGCAGACTATAAAGCATTGTTATATGACATGTTATGCATAGATAAATATAGTTAATTAGATATTTGAGAATATTCTACATGTGCTTACAATATGTTGATTTTAGCTAATACCAAATGATAATTATTTATTTTTAGATTTTTATTTATATCCCATAATCTTAATGCTTCACCATTTTGTTATATTCATGTTAATTATCATGTTTTTAGTTGAACAATTAAAAAAGATTGTTTAATTAAATAAGCATTTATGTTTTTTTGACCATCTTGAGGTCACGTTTTTGTTTGTTTAAATAATAGCTTTATTATGCAAATAATCTAGAACACGTACGTTTTATTTCAGGGTAATTTTATGGCTAACGATCTTTAAAAAAGAATTTAAAGCGATTACAAAAAAATACGCCCATTATTTTGATAGTTACTTTTAATGGATTTTTTTTTAATGTTTAACACCAAAATTGTAAACATTTCATTTGGATTTTATGTATCAAATTAAACTGTTAATGAACGTTATAAAAAATGATGAAAAAACAAACAAATTTTTTGTTGATCTGTAGATAAAATATATTTTTTCTTTGCTGTTTTCTGCAACTACAAAAAAGATTATTATTTATATTTGCTGGTACAATTTTTCGCTCAGTGTATTCTTACCCCAAAAAGTGCTGCATCATAAGAATAACTGAATAAATCAAATCATTTGCAGTTACCTAAATGAATCTATTGAACACGTTCAAAGCCTGAATAAACTTAAATTAATTTTTGGCAAGGGCAAGTGAACGTAAAATGCTTTTTAAAAATAAATGAGAACAAACTGAAAATGAAACGAAATAAATATAAATATAATGGCAATGCGATAAGCGCCCTTATCATGAAAAGTGAACTGTGAGTCAGTCGGAATCGAAATCGATTTGGCTTAAATAAGCGACAAGCAAAAGTGGCAACAAATCAGCGGGCAGCTAAATAGCTGAGATTTGAGTTGGCTAAAAATAAGTGGCATAATTCCGGGCAAATGAAGACAGCGACGACATGCAACAAATGGCGGCGCCGCCGCGTCCCATTTTAAACGGAACATTTTTCGGGACTGCTGATTAGCCAACAAATTAGACGCATGCCTGACATATTGGCTTTTATAAACGCTGTTGTTGTTGTTGTTGCTTTCGTTGTTGTCTGATTTATGCACTGCGGCTGACCCAAAAAAATTTAAATATATAAATTGTCAAGAAGTTGGCAGGAATGTGGCTGCTGCTGCTGCTTTTTTTTAACTTTATTTTATTTATGGCCAGCACTGAGGAATGTTTTTTTTTTTGGTTTTGGTTTTATTTTATTTTGCCTTTTTCTGCTTAGCTTTGCATTTCATTTCGGCGGCAATTGCAAATTGGCCGGCAGCGAAGAAAACAAATTGCAAATTGGAGTTGGCTGCATTCTGATTGAAAATTGTTTTCCCTGAAGAACGTGATGCAAACAAAGGCAGCAACTGCAGTAAGTGCTGCTGCTGCTGCTGCAGGATGCGCTGCATATTTGTGGTCAGCCTTTTGTGGGGTTCTTGGGGCCTGGCATTTGCCTTTTGTTAACCTGGCTGGCAATTCGTCATGCGATCGAGAACAGAACAGCAAATAAAAAGCAATATACGCCGCTTAGTTGGCGCTTTTTTACTTTGTTGTTGTTATTATGCAGTCGGGAATGGCAGGCAATGTAATCCATTGACAACGTTGTCTGAGCTGGCTGAGAGCGTCTCTTTTTGGCTCCAGACTGTCGGCCTTGAGCTGTCGCTGGCCACGTACGAAAGCAAAATGTGCAACGAGAGTCGGACGCGAACTTGGACGCATAATAATGATCTCCAAACTGAAAAAAAGCGACTTAACACAAAACAACAACAACAACAAAAAACAAAAAGAAAAAAAAAAGAGCTAAATAAAATGCAAAAACGCAGCGCAGGCAAAGTGTTCACATTGATTGCATTTCATTTGCATTGTGAGAATCAATCACGACTGAAGACTCGAGTCTCGACTAGACTGTTGTCTAGTCGCAGTCATTTATTAGTTATTAACGTGGCCAACTGCATGATCACATACATTTATTTTGTGTACTTACAACGCTGCAAATTGCAATTGCCAATTGGCAACAATAACAATCATAATGATTGAGCACAAGGCAGACGACGCGTCGACTTGTTGACAATCATTTGACGGCATTGGCTATTCTGGCTAATAGAACATAAATGTATATATATGTATATATGTATGTATGTATATGTTGCAGCTACACTGAGAGAAAAGGTTATTGATTGGCATAAAATTAAGAGCTTTTTTAACTTACTAATTTAATTGTTAAATGTTTAAATAAAAATACTTTAAATAAGTGAAAAGTTTTTTAAGTCGAAGCAGTATTCCACGGGAAAGGTGACAAAATTTGGTCAATTCTATGTCGAGACGTTGTGCTGCTGTCATTGCTGCCAAAGATTTTACAACCAAATATTAATACACTATATCGATGAAGAATACAAATGAATACAAATATTCCAGAACTTCCCGGTTTATTTTCGATTTCTCAAGCTATTTTTGAAATAGTGCTATTTTTGTTGCCGCCTAAAATGTTCAACATTCACATTCTTAATGAAAATATTTCAATTTCATGTTATTATCGACGACACTTGCATTGTATTTCGATAAATTAGAGCCTAAAGTAAAAATAAAAGCTTGAAACAAGTTAAATATATGAATAGTTATAAAACAAATGATCAATAAAAAAAAAGGTATGTCATGGTGCTATTTTTCTTGCCGCAGCTGTATATGTTGCAGCTACACTGAGCGAAAATGTTATTGATTGGAATAAAATAAAGAGCTTTTTTAACTTACTAAATTAATTGTTAAATATTTAAAAAAAAATATTTTAAATAAGGCTTAACTTTTTTAAGTCAGAAATAACTAAATTTTGAACTTCATTTAAATATTGAACAGATTTTTGCCTATTCACTTTCAAACACTTTTTAATCATGCAGTTATTGCTGTTACATTTCTCTCAGTGCACGCATCTAATAACTGAAAACACACACACAAGTTGCAGTTACAATAATGCGTTTGCAGCCAGCTGGCTTTGCATTTCAATTGTGTTGCGTCTGCTTTCATTTTCATTTTCATTTTCATTTGGCGCTTTTCACCGCGCCGCGTGCTAATCGAAGAGCCCAACAAATGGCGCTGATTAGCCATAAAGGGTTGCGGGGACGGGGTGGGGCAGTAAACGAGGCTCGTTAGGCTTTTTGTTGGTGGCTGCTTTCGTTTTCAGTTAGCCGCATCCAATTGGGCGCCCGAGCAGGGACTTTAGTCCTCTGTGCGTTGGGCCACGTTTCCACAACGAAACGAAAGTGAAAGCATTTAATATGCATAATGCACAAGTTTAAATATATTTTGTTTTATTTTTCTAACCCTTTAAGTTTTTTGATTTTCTTCAAATGCGCGACACATTTGTGTGAGCATTTTTCAAAGTCAGCTCACATTTAGATGACTTTCAAAATAGTCGACAAAACGAAAAGCAAATCAAAAAATTTGACACTCTCGTCGTTTCCCAGGCTCGCAATTGACTCCAAATGGAAGCGAGCGAGTTTTTTTTCTCTTTCTTATTTTGGTGTCAATTTAAGTTCCATACTCGTAATAAAATGAAATTGCTTTTTAAGTTTAACGAGTACGAGCCGTGAGTGTGTATGTGTGTGTGTGTGTGTTTGTTTGTGTGTGTGTGCTTTGCTTTTGTAATGATCATGTCCATTAAGTGGCGGGCCAGAACTTTGGCAGCTCGTCGGTATCTTGTGGGTGTCACTAATTGAATTTCCACTCCGATGGCGAGCGCGCCCTAACGGCACTTTATGGCCCAATATAAATACGTATTCAACATATTCGAACTGTTCTCCTCTCACGTAGCGCACATTAAATGTATGTTTCATTTCAATAAATTGAAATACACATTGCGCAACGCCCGAAAATTTCATCAGCTGCCCCAAAAGCGATTTATGCAAAATGAGACTTTGGTGTCCGCTCGATTCTCGCCCCCCCCCCCCCCCCTAAAAAGAATAATTGCAGGCACGTAGCGAGCCTGGGCAAAAAACAAAAAAAAACAAGACAGAAAAAAGCAGTCCAAGTTCATTGACAGTCGTCAGAGTGTCGTCGGCTGGAAATCTTGTCTGCCACGCCCGATTGCCGATTGCCGGTTGGCGGCTGCGGTTATCGACTTGGTCATTAGCTTTGGGCCCATAGGCGAAGAGTGCTCGGCGGACATGTAAAAATATATATGTATATATATCGTGACCAAAACAAAGGCTCGCCAAACAACCAAAAAGCCAAAAACAAATGACGAATACAAAAAGTATACAAAACATTGCATGAGCTCGAGTTATTTGCGCTTGGAATAGCCGCAGAAAAACCCCAGGGTTGCAATTAAATAAACCCCAATTGCAATTTTCGTACATGAAGCTGACCTAATCTTAGCTCGCTAATAAACTGTTAATGACTATAGATTGGTATGATACCTGAAGGGCTTTGTGAGATAAACGCATGTTTGTTGAATTTTTATAGACCGGAACACAAAAACATTAATATAAATTGCAGTAGAGCTAAATAGGTGTCTTATAGTAAGGTAAATAGAGTCTTAAGGTTGGTAATAGTTAAGAGAGACTGTAAAATTTATAGTAGGCAGTGCATTTAAAGCCTTTAACCTCATATTTCGTATGTTACAACCCTAACGCCACTATAGATTTTAATGAAAATCGATAAGCACTTAAATCAGTGTTTAATATTTAGGTACACAAAGAGTTCTATACCTTTAGCCTCATCCTTCTTATCTTGTAACCCTAACACCACTATAGATTTTAATGAAAATTGCATATCAGTTAAATCAGAGAGTAATATTTAGGTACACAAAGAGTTTCTTGCCTTTAGCCTCATCCTTCTTATCTTATAGCCCTAACACCACTATAGATTTTAATGAAAATCGCTGAGTAGACAAAAGACACTCTTAAATTTAAGTCCACAAAGAGTTGGATGACCCTAACCTCTTTCTTCTTATCTTATAACCCTAACAACACTATAGATTCTAATGAAACTTTAGGCAAAGCTAGATAAGAGTGTGATATTTACAAATTACAAGCTACTTAGCTTATCTTGCTTATGTAAAAAACTCACAAAGCACAAAAAACTCAAATAAAACTTGCTACTTTATTAATTAGTTATATAATCTTTGTTTATGTAAAGTCATGAAATTGAAATGCAAAAATTTTGCAAAAAAAAACGAAGCGAAAAAAAATGGCATTAGATAAATCCATAAGGCAAATCTGCAAAGCGACGCCAACTAAGCAAATCTTGCTCAATTTTTGGCCATTCAATTACATATATTTCACGAGCATTACAAATAAAAAATAAAGACCTTCCCAAGCTACTGTGAAATTGTTGCGTTTAAAAACGTTGTACATACAATGAAAAAACAAAATAAAAAAAAATGTTAATTGCATTAAATTTTGACCAAGAAAAAACGAAACAAAAAAGAGTAAATTAGGCAAACACAATTTAAACATGCGCTTGTGCCGGGAAACCCAGTCCAAGTTGGACTCTCGGAGTCTTAGCCAAGTGCTGCTCCGATTTTAATTTGGGTTTTGTGGGTCGTTTGTGTTTTTTGCGCATGTTTTGATTTTTATCAGCTGGGTGGGCTGGCCGCCAACCAAAAAGGGTTTCCATGACGCGCGTGACCCACTAAAAAGTGGTTTTTTTTTTCATCAGCGTTTTTTTTTTTTATGTCAAAGCAATTTTCGTGTCCAATAAACAGGCCCAGACCGAGGCCCAAACCCAGGCCGAGGCAGATGCCAACGATTCGATCGGTTCATGTGTCGTTTACAGTAGCAGTTTCATCGAACAGGAAGCCAACAAAAAATACATACATATATATATATATATATATTTACCTTTTGGCCACTTTTCAGCTCATAATTATTAATGTATGAGTTTTTTTTATTTATTTTTTTTGGGTAGGGGGAGCCCGCAGACATTGTTATTGCTCGTGCGAGAAATTTTCGTGTTATAAAGTTAATTTGTGAAATTTTCAGTTTTCGTTCGTTGTGTTTCTTAATGATTTGCGTGGCTCGAGCCAGCCAGCCAGCCAGCCAGGCCAAGACTGAGAGGAAGTTGCGCGCCATTGCCAGCAGAGGTTACTGGAGCGTTTAGCTTCGTTTCTTCATTAATTTTGCAGCTAATTGAATTTGCTTTAGATACTCGACTGATGTTGCTGTCTCAAATGGTTCTCGTTTTGAATTGTGACCTTGTCACTTAGCTGGCTAAATATGTCCGAGCCATCAGCGAAATAACGCAAAAACTTGGCTATATACATATACATATATAAAAAAAAGATGAGCCCTGTGCAAATGTTCTGTGCCCGCACCTGTTGCTGTTGTTGTTGTTGCTGTTGTTGTTGCTGCTTCTTGAACTGCACCTTTTGTTTCCTCTTTCTGTGTTCTTTATTTGTTGTTGTGGTTGCTGTTGACTTGTTGCTACATTTGTTTAACTTTTGCGGTACTTTGTTAGCCCGCTCGACTTGAACTTGCCGCTGTGGATGTTGCTGCTGCTGCTGTTAATGTTGCTGCTGCTGCTGGTGCTGGAGGCCACGACTTGGGGCCCGCAACTTTATCTACACACACACAAACACACACACACACACACATAATTCTGTAGAACGTAAACCGTTGTTGTAATTACAATCTACAGCCAGACAAGCGTGGCTAGAAGCACATAAGCTATGGAATGGGCTACGTTACACGAGGTATCTCTTAAACATATATTTGTCTTACAATAAGACCAAGAATTTCAAGGCAAAATGCACAGGATTGAAAGTGATATACATACTATATATACATACTACATATATATCAACTAATTTATATGTAGGTGTATGTTAATTTTAGCCATAAAAGCTTAGCCATTTTATGTTTATATGATTTTGATGGTTTCATCAATTTGTTGTTGACTATTTAAAGGTTTTACACTATTCGCAACCTTTGTGAAGTTTAGCGTTTGTTTGTTTTTTATAGCTTCATAAATTAGAAATTAGAAACTTGAGTCATAAAATAAAATATGTGAAGTGAGGTTAGCTGAGGCTAAATATGAACTTGACTTAGGTTATCGATCAATATTATGAGTGGAGTCTGTTTATCGATTAGTTTGCTTGATCTCTATATTAAGGGTTTATTTATATATAGAGAAAAAAGAAAACTAAATATGTACACATATTTTAAAGTGTAAAGAATTCTTTATTCTTAACAGGTAATTACTCAATGTCCAGCTCATATATCTTTGAATTCCTCTTTTTGTGTAGTGTATAACTCAGTCAGTTAGTTAAAGGCAACGTTCTGAGCCGCCTTTGCTGCACTCATTTAACTTCATTTGGCTTTTTGTTTTAGAATAAGTATATATATATGGTATATAGTATATATATATATGAATAATGCGCGTATTTCCCGGGCTATTGTACAGAGACTTGATGGTTCGCTGGTTGAGTATATCTCTTTCTCTCCCTCTTTCTTCTTTCTCTCTCTTTCTCTCTGCATGTCTCCCAGTTTGTCTGTCTGTCTGTGGCCTGAGTAACGATCGCAGCGCCGTTCACTTTCAGATAAAGTTGGGAAAGTAACTACTACCAGGTAAATATATAGCACAGAAAAAAAAAACAAATTACAATTGGAATGCAATATATGTATATATATATATATATAGAGTAGAATCAACAACTGTGCAAACCATGTGGGTTGCCTTTGTTCTAGCGGCTTTTGGGTTCAGCTTGGCTTAACTTGGGGTTCACCTGTGAGTGACAAAGATAAAGCAGTGCCTGGAGCTCCATTTGCATATCGTGTGCGCCCGTCGACAATTGCCGCATGGATAAAACCAGAACGTGGCACGTAGCACCCAAGTTCCTTCCCAAATTGGGGCACGTTGGGAGGGCGACACTCATTAGAGGCACATTGTCGTGGCAAGTTTCACGTTTTTCACATTTTTTCCCATTTTTTACGACTCTTTTATCTAATTATCATAACACAGAATGGGCACATCAAAAAAACTGATCAATTGTTGGATTGAAACAAGTTTTAGATCAGACAACAATAAAAAAATAAACATGTTTAACAAATTTGTCGATAACAGTCTAATAAACTCTGTTATTTAACAGAGTACACTGCGAGAAATAAGAATACAACAATTGAGGAAGTTTTGCTTGATTAAGCGATTAAAGATTAATTAAACTTTTTATGCTTATCAATAAATTTAAAATATATTATTTGTTTTAATTACATTATCATTAATTACATGCATATTTCGCACAGTGTAGCCAGCTGCACTTAGTTATTTTTTGGTTAATTATTTACGCCCGTTGTTGTTTTTGACAATTTCCGCTTAATTATTTATGCTTTATACACTTTTATATAGAACGTTTATTTAAATGAAGCGCTTCAATTGTCAATTTGTCAGCGTTGATTAAAGAAATGGAATTTTTTCTCATACGTTTTAATTAAGACCGAATTATGGCCGCGTGTCGACAAGATATTTAAACAACATTTTATTTTATTTTATTTTATTGTTGTCGATTTTGCTTCTGTATAGCAATTGAAATGCATGTTAATTTTTTTTTGTATTTGCACAAGTGTTAAATTTTTTTTTGTTTTTTTTTTGCCATGCCACAAAAATAACCCAAAAACGAAGCACGCGAAAAAATCAAGAAAAAAACCCGTTTAAACATTTCAATAATTTGCCATATCTGTTTCTTTTTTTTTTAACATGCAGAACAATCAATTTTATAGAGCAGCAGCCAAAGGCGCTAATTGAAAACTCTTGACAACGTTTTCCTCATTTCTGGGCGGAAAAGGGCGGGGGGAGGGGGAAAGCTGACTTGTGAGCATCTTCGCTTTTACAATCTTTTCCACATCGATTCGATTGGCAATGAAAAACGTTTTGTGGCGCACAATAAACGTTTATTGTTTGATTGTTTGATTTGTTTATAATAAACATTGAGCCCTACACAAAATGCCGCAGGCACAAATCAATTTCAAATAGTTTCCGTTCCGAATCGAAGGTCAACTCGACAATTTTCTGTTCCAGTTAAAATACTGATTTTATTTTTACATAGCACAGCAGTTTTGTGTTTTTTTTGTTTTTTTAGCTCTTTGTTTAAGTGCTATTCGTTTATTGTAAATTCGGCATTTTATACCCTGGAAAGGGAATTCAATGGCATTTAAAGTTGCGGGCTAATAGAAAAATGTTGAATAAAAGCTATAAATAAAAATTTTTGTGTAGTTACTAAGAAATGAATAATGTTTATAGGAAATCAATAACAAAAAGAAACCAGACATCTTTTAACTAACAAACTGTTTTATATAACTTTTATAGAAAGAATAAGTAAAAATATTTCGTTAAGAAATTTTTATCTGTTCTTTATGAGTTTTATATAATATTAATTTATATAAATTAATTAAAAGCTTTAATTACATTTTCCCAGACTTTACCTAAGCAAATCTGGCAGGGTATTTTAGTTTCGTTATTTTCCGTTAAGTTCGCTTTTCATTCTTCGTTTTTTTTTTGGGGGCTTCTTATTGATTATTTGTTTATGCTGCGAATGAATTTTGTGGTTCGTTAACATTTCTCCATAACTAGCAAATTCTTTAGCTCGTTCCGTCCATTTTATTTATGTCGAAATTCGTGCAAAGCCTCAATAAAAAGATAAAAACACGAAACGAAAATACAAAAACAAAAGCAGCGACGTTTTTTTTGTTTTTTCTTTCTGTAAATGCAAACAAATTAAAATTGCTTTGAAGTTTATTTTTTCAGTACACGCGAGTGTGCGAGAAACATTAGCTGACGCGATATTTAAAGTAGGCTATGAGTAATTGAGATGTGACTTTGTTTGACTAACAACATTAATTAAAGAAAAGGAAACTGCTTGCATTTCGCATAGCAGGCAGCTTTTGTCAAGGACTCCTCATTTCAACCACTTCAAATTTGGTTTGCTTAGCAGGTTGTGAGGGTGATTTTTCGACTTGATAAGGGTGCGGGCTAAGGGTGAATGTTGTTAACAACAGTTGCATGACGTCGCTAAGGGTGACCGGCCGTTTAGACCCCGAACCGGTTTTGGCCAGTTTTATGGCCGCCAAACAAAGGCAGCCATTGTGTTAAACAAAAATCGATAAGATCTGCACAACTGATAAAAACTGATAGAGAAATCATAGTGGCAGACAGTTTA
This sequence comes from Drosophila lacertosa, assembly GCA_004143845.1. Taxonomy (NCBI): domain Eukaryota; kingdom Metazoa; phylum Arthropoda; class Insecta; order Diptera; family Drosophilidae; genus Drosophila; species Drosophila lacertosa. The sequence goes on from SCDZ01000322.1 coordinate 28,267, forward strand.
AGACTTACACATGTCCGCAGATCTTTTGGGAACCTTTTAGGGCTCTCTCATTGTCGACGCGTGTCACTGACGAGAAAAAAAAAAGGTTTTTAGCTGGCATTTTGATTGTCAGGCAGGAAACGTTGGTTTCTTTTCGTTTTTGCACCTGCCGCCTACAATGCAAATGGAAATGGAAATTGCGAATTGCGAATTGGTAGAAGACAGCAAAGACAGGCCAAGTCAACTGCCAAGTGGCATGCAACAAGAGCGACCTGCTGCTGTTGAGTTAAAGATCAACAGCTGTGAACAGTTATTAGCAGCTGTTAGTATGTGTGTGTGTTATAGTGTGTGTGTTAACCGGAGCCAACTGTCGTCATTAGCGAGTCTGGAGCTAGGCATTGAGCATGCTAAATATGGTCACACTGAAGTTAGCCGACAACGCCACACACACACTCACACTCGCACACACATACACTGTAACAAACTAGTGCAATTAGCGCTTTGCTCAGACACGTTTTGCGATAATATCTTGAGAAACTGTCGCTTATGCTTATTAGAGACTTTTCATTTTCACTGCGCCCAGTTTTAATTAATTAATTGTCCGGTTTTTTGTATTGCTTTTTTTTTTTAGAATTTCCTGGTTAACATACAACTTAATTAAATAAGTATTAGGCTTTTCTTATGCTTGTAACGTTTACCTTCTAATGCGAAATCTGCCGCCGAATACCATTTTCAGCTGATCCACGGTATCCAATGTTGTGAAATCCAATTTGAGCGACAACAAAGGCCTACAAATAACACCAACAACAACAGCTAAAACGTGTTGCCTGTTTTTTTCTTCACTCTGCTGCTTCTTTTAGCGTGTTGCTTGATTTTTTTTTTGTTGTAATTTTTTTTTTTATTGTAATTCACTGTCGTTATTTGTGCAAATAAAATGCAACTTTTGGTGTGCGGTTTGTTGGCATAACATTTGAACCTGGTGCCGAACTTCCTTGTTCACTTGGACGACACTTTTCTCGCTCTTCCTTTAGAGGGTTGCTTGCACAGGGAACGGGGGGCGGCGGCGGTGGGCGTGTACTTTTCGTACGATTCGATTAGTGTGCGCGCGACAATTGCAATTGATTTACACGTATGCAAAAGAGGCGAAAGTTTAACATGTTTTTGTGTTGTATGTTTTATGTTGTTTTGTTTTTGGTGTTATGACAAATTCGTTTGCATTGCGGTTGTTCGATCGGCAGATGCGAATTGCTGCGGAGGGGCGTCGAGGTGAATTTATTTTGCACACACGGCGCGTGTTTGTCGTTTTCTTCGTGATTGTCGTCGCTGTCAACGCTACAAAGCTGCGCGTACGTCTGCACGCGTCAGCGGTTTTCACTCGTTTGAAGTTGCGGCCACAAATGGCCGTTTGTCAGCGACGATGGCGCACCGCATTGGAGCAGCCGGCAAAGCGCAGTCAATTGAGAGAGCGCCCACAAAGAGAGCGAGAGCGAAAGAGAGTGCGCACGCAGTCGTACTGATTGGGAGAGCGTGCGCAAGCGTGGCTCACAAAAGTGAGAGTGTATGTGTAGCAAGCAGCAGGCTTGTTTCTTGTCTGGCGCTCGCTCACTCTCTCTTGCATTCTCTCTCTCTTGGTGAATCTCTCTCAGGTGTGACAGCATTTTGGCGTTCGGCCTTTGGATTGATCTCAGCTGAGCTGAGCCAGCAACTTACACAAATAGAACATTTGCGCTCTATGTGTGCGAGAGTGCACTGCACGAAAATAGGCTTTTTACTATTGTCTGATATGTGTTATACTCGAAATATATATTCCCATATTAACGCATTTAATTAAAAATTATTTTTTATTTCATGCTACATTTTATAAATTTGTGAACTTGTCCAGTTCCTTTGTCTTGAGCCTTATCTTTTCAAGGTTCGATGACAGCGTTGAACCAGGTTATTTCCTACTTTGTATTCATATTTATCAGCACTTTTTTATTGCTTAATCGTAAAGATTGTAAGCACTAATCGTTTGCCAAAATGATTATTGGTCAAATTAGTCAGTACTCCGTATAGGTTTCGGGGGCTTGATCAAAGCATTTGTAAAAATGATATTGCATACTTTTGAGTGCCGGAGACTATTTATTGAGTGCGCTTAAAAGTAGGCAATAAAGTTTGCAAACACAATATTGTTAAAAATTTCCTGTTTTTTTTACTAGAACCTTTAACTGCAGCAAAAATATGTACAAGCTAGCGAATAAATAAAATGCCTAATTAAAGATTTCAATAAATAAAACGACTAAAAAACAACAGTTGCGTATCCCAAGACAAAGCACACAAATCAAACAGAAAAAAATACGAAATAAAATGGATTCTGAAATGGGATAAACTTGGCGTTGACCATAAAATAAATGTGCATTAAATGCAATCGCCTTTTGTGTGTGCGAATTTTGCGCAATATTCTCAGCCAAAGTTCAATCGATCATTGCTGTCGATATTTAGCCGGCGATAGCGCCAAAATTATGGCAAGCACTTTGTTAAATGTTGCGCACGACGACGACGACGACGACGACGAAGCTGACGCTGACGTTGGATTTGCCGGCAACTGGCGGCGTCGGTTTCATTGTTGTTACCTTTGTTTGGGTCTAATCATGGCGACTGCATCGCGTCTGTCGCGACTGTCGCGCAAATTGAATTGTCTGGGCGCAATTGAAGTTATTTTGCGCTGAGGCCGGCGAAGGCAACGGGCAACGAGGCGCATGAGTGATTTATTTCGCATACGCCGCGTGTGCGCAATCGAGCTGGCAGTTAATTTGAAAATAATACGCTAGTTGGTTCAGCTTGGTTCATACACCAACTAAATGGCCAATGTGTGGCCAAATTGCCTTTGCAAAATTAATTCAAATCGCGCCGGCCTGGACAGCCCGCCGGCTGTGCCGAGGCGATAATTAGCGCCTGTCGAGAACACATGGCTGCCCCCAAAAAAGAATTGACACACCTCGAGCTGACAGTGCCCGTAGGTGTTGGCCAATTAATGACCGCAAAGCGAGCCAAAATACGAGCTGTCAGCCAATGCTGTGATTAGTTTATACAAATGCATATGTGTGTGTGTGTGTGTGTGTTTGTGTGTGTGTGTTTGCAGGTGGTGGAAGCGCTGCAAGGAAATGCGCGCCTGCCCTTTGCTCCAATTTCTGCACGAGACGACAACAGGCCGACAACTGTTGGCTGGCTGGCAAACTTTCAAAATGCAAATGAGGCACGTTCAGCGAATTGAACGGCATTTGAACCCGGGTTAGCGATACGGGAGAGAGACAAGCCCCAAAACTTGCCACAAATTGTGTCAATATTTGTCTCGTGCTGGATGTGCTGCAACAAATCGTGCCGCAAAGGTCTGCAGCGGTGTCAGAGCCACCACACAACAAATACAACTAAAAAAAACAAAAAAAAAAAACAAAAAACATGACAGGCCACAGAAATTATTGAGCTTGCCACAACACCAACAACAACAGCAGCAACAACAACAACTCGTTGTTGCTCCACTTGGTGGCTGTTGCCGGTTATCTAATGCCCGCACCCAGCGTCTAGTACAGTGCTTGCAAAAAGTATATATACGCGTTCGCGCGCGCGCGCTAATGAACCCAACATCGTTCATCTATCAATGTCAGCGCGGTGGCAAAAGAATGGACCTTTTGTATTTGCCGTAGACCCATTTAAGATAAATTTCGATTTCGATTACGTTAACGTTTATGATTTCAATTCGCTTTGCTTTTACCCCCACAATCAGAACAAAGAATTGCGACCCACACGCCACAGGAGCCGCTAAACATAAATTGTTGACACATTTTTGTGGTCGATTGTTGTTGTTGTTGCTGTTGTTGTGGCGACTCAGGTGCGCCCGCGCCAATTGGCGATTGGCTTTTGGAATATCGGTATATTGGGTCACCCACAATGGCTACTAAAAGCGAAAGTCGATTGGCTTGATTTATGTTGTGCAGTGTGTGTGTGTTGTGTGTGTGTGTTTCATAATCCAATTAGGCGCAAGGCACAGCTGCTCAGCGAACATTAGACGACAGCTGATTGACGGCCAGAGTTGGCCCAAAGGAAGCGGCTTATTAGCCAGTTTCTCAAGTGGTGCTCAGTGGTGCTTGTGCACCACTGCGACGGCTACTGTGCCACGCACCGCATTCAAAAGTTAATTGGATTCGATAAGGTCAAGAACAATGCGCCGAGGCGCGTCATGGCTACACTTAAAGCGATTTGGCTTTAATCCACAGTTGCCAAATAAAACTCTATATACATAATTTATTTTTTTCTTTGCATTTTTTCAAGGTAAGTAATTTGGATTAAATTAAATTGCATATTGTTTTCAGTTGGAATTTATGCTGTTGAATTTTAAATGCCATTGACAAGAAATATAATTTAAAATTGGTATTTAAGCCTGCTGAGCTGTAGATCAATGGCAGCTTTTTTCTCGGTATAAGCAGAAGTTAATGGCAAAGATAAAACTATTTAATAGTTGATACATAATTAAGCTTTGTTATTTGCCAAAAATCATAAGTTGGAGCTTTAAACTTAAATCAGATTGTTAAGAAAATAAGCATAAAGCTTATTTACGCTTTTTGTTAATTTAAATTGATATATTGGAAATTGGCTTAAATTAAAAAAGGACTTCAAAAGGTTTTCTATTTCTTAGCTTAAAGAGAACATAATATAATTGACTTAAATAGACATTTGTCAGGATTAAAGTTTAATTAAATAATTTTAATTAATTTAAGTTAAAGATTAATCCCAGCTCCAGCCACAATTCTGATTCTTTCTTTGCAATAAAAAGCATTTAAAATAATACAAAAATCTTTTTATAAACCAATTCTTTAAAACTCACTTCAACTTCTCCTTCCTATCCTTCAATTCAAATCAATTCCTTTATGTTAGTCACAAATGTTTTACTTAAAGCCGCAATCTCCCTTTTAATTTAAATAATTTTGCCAATATTTTCCGTACCTATCGCAACGATTTTTCTTTGGCACACATAAATTTGCCCAATTTCACACAATTTTCCGCTTAGTCGCCCGCTGTGCGCAATTTTGCAGGCCGTCTAACACTTTTGGGCTCGCGAATTAAATCATAAATAAGAAGAGTGAACAAAAAAAAAATGGAAGGGGCCGCCAACAGACGCAACAGATGCAACAGATGCTTAGCGTGTAACGGGGCGTATGATTGATGTGAGTAAAATTGTGCAGCACTCACCGTTTCTGCTGATTGCTCTCCAGATTGTTGGCGATGACGCTGTCAGCGAGCGTGGGCCGCGCACGCGGCAGCAGCGGCGGCGGCGCAACGGCGACGCTCTCCAGGATGGGCGGCGGATTGTGCGGCCGCTTGCGGCTGTTTGTGGGCAGATTTGTGGGCTTGACGGCGCCATTGGACAGCGGCAGCTGCAACCAAAGTTAGTTAGAGGAGAACGCAAAAGTTTGTTAAATGTAAATGTAAATGTAAATGTAAATGCATAAAAAAAAATAAAGGCGACACTCACCTGCCGCAAGCTGGTGGGTTTCTTGGGCACCTGCGGCGGCACCTTGGGCGCCAGCGCAACGTAGGCGGCCCGTCGCGTGGACGCCGCGCCCGCAAAGCTGTTGCGTCGATTCGGCGACGGCGGCGGCCGCGGCTGCAGCACTTCCGGCGGCGGCGGCGGCGGCAGCGGCTCATCGAACGTATAGCTGGTGTCCAACTCGACGCCCAGCGCGGCCGGCGGCGGCGGCAGCTCCGGCGACGGCACACGCAAATGCGGATGCTTCGGCGGACGCTCCGGCGGCGCTGGCGCCGGCGTCGACGTCGTCTGATAAACGTGCGCGCCGCCGCGATGCTGCTGCGGATGATGCTGCTGATGCGCCAGCGCAGCAGCCTGCTGCAGCAGCAGCTTCTCGTGCATTGGCGCATACTCCGTGGCCGAGGAAGTGCGACGCGCGGGCAGCGCGTGGCGGCCACGCGGCGGCGGCGGCGGCGGTGGCATGCCACAATCGTTGAACGACAACTTCTCGGCGCTGCTAATGTTGCGTATGCTGGGCGGCTTCGACTGCAGCTGATATTGCTGCTGCAGCTGCTGCTGCTGCGGTTGCTGTTGCTGCTCGCGGAACTCGGCATAGTCCGAGGCGGAGCTGGAGCGACGCAGCAAGTTGGGCAGCAGCGAACGCGAACGTGGCGGCGGCGGCGGCGGCGTCGGTGAACTGCAGCCCGAGCCCGAATTGGAGCTGGCGCCACTTTGATGCGACATGTTCATCAGCAAAGGACTCAGATTGTTGGGCAGCGATTTGCGTTCGATGTGAAGCGCTTGATAGGAATGCGAATGAGATTGCGAGCGCAGCAGCTGCTGCTCCTCCTTGTGGGCCTGTTGCTGCTGGCGCTCAACGTACGACTGGACGGCGTTCTTCTGCAGCGCCTTCAGCGCCGGATTGGACACACGATGCGTCTTGCTCGGCTCCAGATAGGCAAACTTGGGCGACTCCACCAGCTGGCTGCGCTCGAAGTCGTTGATGCGCTCGGCCACCGAATGCCAGGCGGGCTGAACAGCAGCGCCCGCGGGCGTTATCACAGGTAGTCTAAAAAAAAGGGCAGAGAAATATTAGTCAAGGATTGGAAAAGGATTTGGTGACTGGCTGACTCACTTGGCGGACTTGTGCAGATTGGCGCTGAACTGCGGCTTCGGATGTTGCACGTACTGCGAGGTGTTGCTGTGCACCGGTTCCGTGTAGGTGCTCACCGGAAACAGCCGATGATTGCTGCGATACGAATCGTTAAGCTCCGAACTGGCGGCCACATTCGGTGCACTGCAGCTGTGCAGCTCCAGCTTGCTCAGCTGCGGCTTGCTGGGCGGCGGCTGCGGTGCAATTGTGACGACAGCCTCGCTGCTGGATATCGTCACCGATATGCTCGACTTGTGCTGCTGCGCCGCTCGTTGCAGCTGCGTCGACTGCTGCTGCAAATCCCCTGTAGACTGGGATTGGCCCAAATGGGAGCGCATTTCTTGTTGCGTCTGCGTCGACGTCGGCGTCGGCGACTCCAGCTCGGGCAAGGAACTTTGTGCGGTCAGCTTGTAAGTCTGCGGCTGATGCTGCTGCTGGAAACGATGCAGCGCCATCGAAGTGTGCACCGGCGGATAGCTGGGACTGTGACGATGCTGAACGCGCAGCGGCTGCACAGCAGCATCCTCTGAGATCGTCGCCGGCAGAACGTTGTTGACGTTGTTGCCACTATTCGTTGGCGGCGGCGGCGGCGATGGCGACGTTGTCATCTCGTTGTCGTGCAGATAGAGCACGCTCTCGCTCTGATGCCGCTTGGGCGTCAGCACGCGCGAACTGTGCACAATCAGCTGCGAGGAGGAAACTGCGGGCGGTAACAAAAAAAAATAAAAACAAAAAAAAACCAAAAATAAATATATATAAATAAGACATTCTAAAGGCGCAGCCAGGAGCTGCTGCTGCCGCTGCTGCTGCTGCTAACAGTAAAAGTGGGTCGGTGGGGCCAACAACAATGACCCAAGGTCGAACCCCCCGCTTAATGTGAACGGCCGCCAGTCGCCGAAAAATTATTTGCAGCGACTGGTTTAGAAGGCTTCTAAAGTCGCTAATCGAAATAAATTTAGATAAAGTCACGCTCAAGTCAGTCATGTTTTTGATATGCATATATTAATATTGAGGGTATTCCTAAGGCTAAATAAACTCAATTTGAGTTAATTGTGTTTATAATAAGGCAACAGGCAATTGTAAAGCCCCAATTGTAATTTTGGTAACTTATTAAAAGGCATATTTTAGATGTTTATTAATTTGCAGGAATACCTTTAATGCCTATTTTGTTTGATTGAGTTTGGCTGCTAAGCAGACTAAATAGAGAAGAGTTTTTCTCTTAAAGCTTCTTTCTAGGGGTTTTATTTAACATTTTTATTAAATACGCAGGAGTATCCCAAATATAATTTAATTAAATGTCAAGTGATTATAAAACCAAGAATTTATTAAAGATACTTTTGCTGCTCGGCAAGTCTATATAATTATCGGTTCAACTGCATAATTGATCCATATAATAATTAATATATAATAATTAATAAATCCTTCTGATGATGTTGAGCCAAATCTTAGTTTAGTTTTAAGCAAAATTATTTCTCTGACCAGAAAAGCCTATTTATGTTATCTTAAGATCAACTAGATGAGTGTTCTCAAAAGCATCTATAGCAACTAATTGTAACTTATCCGAGTCGCAATAAAAAACCAAGTCTAGATTCAATCAAAAGGAGATTCTCTGCATAGGAAAGTCTATATAACTTAATATCTATTATCTATAGGAGTTATTTGCATATAAAATGAAGTTTTTATTCAGTCTAAGCCACTTTCTCTGCCCAGCAATGCCTTTATAACCCCAAGCTCAACTATACAACTATATGTGTCCATAATCTTTAGGAGCTCTTTCCTAACTCACTTGACTTGGAAATGGTTTTGTATATAAAACCAAGACTAGTCTTCAATCAAAAGAATTTTCTCTGTCTATATAACTATATACTATATATATATATATATTATCTCTAGGCACTCTTTCTTGACTCACCCGACTCGGCTATGGCACTGTAGCCCGTCGCATGGCTCGCCTCGGATATGTCGCTCATGGAGCCGAGCCATTTGAGTGTTTCCGTGGATGAGGTGCTTTCCGAGCTATTGTTGTTATTGTTGCTGTTGTTGTTGTTGGTGCTATTGTTGTTGCTGGGACTGTGATTGGTGGCGCCGGAATGATGCTGGCCATGGGCGTGCGCTGATCCGTTGGCGTTGCTAATGTTGCCGCCGCTGCTGCTGCGGCTGCTGCACTGGCGGGCGAGCAGTGGAATGGGCGATGGGGCAACCGAATTGCTGCAGACTGAGGAGAGATCGTTCTCCGACCAATGATGTGACTGACGCGACAACAGATCGCTCTCCTGACGTAATCTGCCAAAGAGAAAAAAAAAACACAGACTTCAGAACTTAAAAGAAGTAAAAACGAAAAGAGAAAAAAATGGCAAATCATTGCGTGCTGCGTCGTTGACTATATAAAAATCGAAAAACGACAAAAATAAAAAAAAAAACAGTTTTGTGGTTGTCATGTTTTGGTCGACACGGAGGCCTCCAGACAAAAAGGTATGACCGTAATTACTTGAGTTGCGGCTTAGCCTTCAAAATCGCATTTCGATGGCGATAGACAGCCAAAAACTCTCCGCAAGCGGTGGCAAGTTCACAAACATATGAAACAACAACAACAACAATAATAAAAGCAAGCAGGTCTAGAGTAAGTACAACAATAGAGCAACTCGAGTCTCTTGCCAAGACCTTGAAAGTTAAGCTAGTTTCGGTTTTGTGTGTATTTCTTTTTTTTTTTTAATTTTTTATGGCTCATGTGCGACGTTTGTTATTTGCTTTACCAAGAATCACATAAATATAAAATTCATAATTGTCGCCATGTTTTGCATCAATGTACTCACTTGTCGAGGAACGGCGTGGCGGACGTTGAATCCGAGCTGGAGACGTAGCTGTGATAGCCCTCGGATTGTGCATAGGAGGCCTGCTTCTGGTGATGGAACGTCGTCTGGTCGTAGTAGGATGAGGCACGTATATTGTATTCCTCCAGGCCCGCCTGCGTCAGACCGCATTGATCCAAATGCTGTTGGAGTTGTTGTTGCTGCTGTTGTGGCAGCAACTGTTGCTGCTGTTGCTGTTGCGTGGGTGGTGACTGCATGTCATCCTGCAAGACAAAAAAGAAACAGAAAAACAATTTAGTTTAGTCTTTAATTAACTGTGGCCAGCAATTGCCAACTTTGCTTGCATAACGCTGCGTATACGTAATGCGAGCCTGCAAAACAACCAAACCAAAAAATAGAAAGAAAAAAAAAACCAAGCGCTTGGCAATTTAATCATTAGTTATGTCCACATCGCTGCGGGTCAAAAACCGAACTGAGACTTAAAATCTGTTTGCAAATGATCGCAAAAATCAAATAAAACCCAAACATCATTTCAGCCTAATGCTCAAACTTCATTTTTTTTTTTTGTTGCTTTGTTTTATTTTGTTTACTCGGTGCGCTCATTAGATAATTAAGTGAAAATTATTATTGCTGCACAGTGCAAGCAGCGATCGCTGAAGATATATATATATATAGCTATACCTAAGCGATAAGCCCAGCAATCCGGCTATTGGCAATGGTAACACAAAATTGGCAACAGCGAAACAACATTTGAAGTGCAGCCAAACGAAATTTTGTGCGATGTTGCGAAAACCCGGAGAAACAACAAATAAAAAATAAAAAAAAAAATATAAAAAAAAATAAGCCGAAAAAAATTACTCGTACATAATCGCAGCGAGAAATAAAACTGGACGCAGGCAGCTCAACAAATCAACAACCAAACAGAGCGTCCATAATAAGCCGGATTAAGTAACTGAACCCACCCAGGTATTATTCGACGAGGGCTGCAATCCTCTATGCACACACATATTTATTTGCATAGTTAGAGATTATAATCTAACAGTTAGTTACTATATAAGTTCCGCTTCAGTTTGGTTTATGTTCGCTTTTAATTGCAACTGTGATTCACGCTAAGCAATCAATTGCATATAAAAGAGATTATCTATCTTCAAATTACACTCAGAGTATTCAATTTGTATTTGGAATGAGTGTTCAGGCTTTGATTATTATAATAAGTATTATAAATATTGTCTTTTCAAGTGATCTTTATGATTAATAAAAAGCTGAGTTTACTTTAACCAGACAACTATTATTATTTATTTGTTATTTCGTTGGTTTGTCACAGCAACATTTACTTAACTAGCGAGTACTATATCTTATCAATAAATGTTTTGTATGATAACATTGTTAAGTGCACAAATATATATCGCAAATATATAACAAAAGAATATGCCAGATTATTTAAATGTTTTCTGTTTCCTCAACTCCTTTCTGATTATCAAGATAATGATTTAAAATAATTGTATTTTACGAGCATGCAGAGCATTAAAAACTTTTGGCTGACATTTCGAGTGTTGTCAAATATGTCGTTAAGTGTTAACAATGCAATAAAGTTCAAGTTATTTACGGTCTTTTTTTTTTGAAAAGCAATTGAAGCAATACATATGCATATGTAATCGCCAGCTATCAACGGCATTTACGGCAGCCCTGGTGTCAAAATGCTCAATCAAAACGCGCTACGTATACTTAATATTTCAATGTTTGCACTCGCATAAACCAAATCGAATTGTAAATACTCAAGCATGCACAAATATATATATATATATACAAAATATATTTTTATATAAAGGCCCCCAAAAAAAATATGTATATATGTATATATACATAATATTACGACCAAGCCTCTGTCTTTAGCCATTTGACTGACTTTGACTGGCAACGTCAACGTCTGTGCAGTGGTTCAGCGTGTGGTTCACTGAGTGGTTCACAATGTGGTTGGCGGCATTCGCAATCGCCGCCATCGACGTGGGCAGCTGTTGATTGTCTTTTTGACTTTGGCGCCATAGAATTGTTAGCGGCTTAATGGCAAACACATACACACATTTATATTATAATAACAAAAATCATATGACACACAAATGCAGTTAAAGCTTAAACAAAATTAAAAAAAAAAAAAACAAAAAAAAGAGAATAATAAATTTGTGGGTCAACTACTTAGGCAGTGGCCTGGCCTGGCCTGGCAATGGGTCTTTTTGCCTTACGGCGCATCGTTTGCAGCTAAAGCAAAAGAATTTTAATGGTTTCAAACGTTCCCAAGACCAAAGTTGGAATTGAAGTCGTAGTCGAAGTCGAAATCATTCATTCATTCATTCACTCTTCGGCTGGGCTCACTTATACGTTCGTCGTGCTTGTCAGTTTCGTTTCGTTTTGGTTTTAGTTGTTTTTTTTTTGTATTTTTTTTTGTTTTGGGTTTTTTTCTTCGCCCAATTGCCGTAATTATTTTGTCTCTCTAACACGAATTTAAATCAGCAACTGTCCCACGGCGCAACGGGGCCCTTTACTTTACTTAACTTTACTTCAGTTTATTCCTATTCCAATTCCTATTCCTAGAGCGACTGACAGCCCACCATAATTATCCCAGGCACACAGCTGTGTGTGTGTGTGTGTTTGTGTGTGCGAGCACCGGATGAGCATCAACTTCACAGATACAACCACATATAGATACAGCTAGAGATACAGATACGTCTGGTGGCACAATAAATCAATGGCACTGCCGGGGCGCGTATTAAAACTGGTGCAGTGGGTCAACAGCTGGACGCAGCTGAGCGCCGCTGGCCGCTGTCTGCTGTCTGCTGTCTGCTGTCCGCTGATGCTTCTTAATGGTCGACAGTCCCCAATCACGGACCACGTCGTCTCCAGTTTCCAGCGCGTGTTAAATAAATCACTTGATGGAGTGCTAAGCATGCTAAGGCCCTAAGGCTCTGGAAAACTATTGAAAGTTGCTTTGCGCAGCGAGTGGCAAACCGAAAAAAAAAAAGAATGAAAATAAATTTGCTGCCCATTTCGATTAACTTCAACAGAGAGAATGGCCAGAATTTGTATACTTATTTATTTATTTCCTATCGTCGTAACACGGTGCGTATGCGCAATCAAAATAGTCAAGGGTGGCCCGACAATTACAGACAACTTTTTCACTTACACCGAACGATCGAAATATTAAATTAAATCGAACTTGGTTCATCATTATCTTTATCGATTTGTAAAGCTTTCACAAAATTCAAGAGAGCTTTGCACGCTTATCAAACTTAAATTTACTTTTATTAAAGTTAAGCGCATAAAAAGAACAGTTTTTAATTGAATTGAGTTTGTTGAGCTTTATATGAAGTTAATTTTTTGTTCCGTCAAAGCAATTAATCTGATTTGTATGTAATTAAAATTAATCAAAATTGAAAATCAAGAACTTTTAATTTTAAAGAGAGCAAGAGAGAGAGAGAGAGCTTAAAAGCTCTCATTAATAAAAGCTCCTATTAATAGACTTTCATTAGATTTATAGCTAAGTAAAAGTAATTTTTTCCTAAGAAAATACTATTCTAAAGTCTTTTGAAGAATCATTCTGAAGTTTAAGCGATTTTATCTTATGCAAATTTCACTTTCAGCCTCACAGACTTTCTGCTAATGTCACGCTCAAGTCAGGTGTCAAGTTTTTTAACAGCGCACTTTTCATTCTAATGTCGCTTTCAACAAGTGTCATCTGGCCAGAGTTTTAACTGTCATTTCCTCGTTGCCACAAGCTGTTAATAGCTGTAAGCTATATTTTTTTTCTCTCTTTTTATGTTAATGTCACTTTCAAGCAGATTTTTTTCTGCCGCACATTAAGCATCAGTTGGCAGCTGGTGTCATTGGGCAATGATGCGGCTATAAGCTGACATCAAATAAATGAGAAAACACCTTTTTTGAAGAACGTAAGAACGTGTTTCATTTTCGATTATGAAGTGAAATTTCATTCATAATTCTTAAGCTAGCATGGCTTTTGAATGTGACAGCTACAAAATTCGCATTAATCGTAAATGACAACACATTGGTCATTGCCAAAACGAAGCGAAACCAAAAACAACTAGCTTAAAGTGTTTGGTATTTAAAAAAAAAACCAAAAAAACCAAAAAAAAAATATACAATATCTTTGGCGACGTCAGCGAGCACAAGTTGAGTCACCCACTCACAGTCGGAGCAGCGGGTCAGGCAAGTCAGGCATTCAGAATTCAGAAAGCAAATTCAATTGTCGGCGGCTTATTTGTCGCGTTGTGTGCATTGCAAAGAGTCCAGCACAAAAAAAAACAAAAACAAAAAAAAACTGATAAGACAGGCGGAAAAAATCAGAGCGGGGAGGGGCAGACAGCAAATAAAGCCACCTACGCGTTGCCAACTTGACTTTTGATTGCTGCACACACACACACACACAGACAGACACAGACACAGACACAGGCTGCCAAGCTGTCACATGATGTGAAAAAATATTTGGCGGAATGTGCATTGAGAATGCGCCAAGACAACAACGAAAAGGAAAACCTTCCTTCCTCTCCCTCCCACACACACACACACACAGTTTGCTTTTCGTGTCAGGCAGCAACAACTGATTGAAAATCGAAAAATGTCGCTAGTTTTAGCAGCTGATCGAAAGAAGTGAAGACAAAAAAAAAGAGTTTCTCCTTGAGTTTTCCTTCTGGTCACATCAGCATCATCAGCATCATCTTTTTGGGCTGTTGCTGCTGTTGTTGTTCGTGAGGAAATTTTTGATTTGCGTTTTCCATTGTCGCTCGGCGTTTTAATGGCCAACACGAATTTGACTCTTTAATGGAGTCAGCGAGAAAACGCGCCCCGGCCGAAACAGAAAAAGAAATTGCAATCAAAATGCGAGCAAACGTGTCAGCAAACAACGTGGCCAGCTTCAGCTAACCAAGATCAGCTTTAGCTTGGGTTTCTTTCAGCTTTTAGTTTCAGCTCTGAGCTGAGCTTACAACTTAGGCGCGATCGTGCCGCGATTTGGATTTGAATTTGGCAAGAGCACGAAACCAAACGACGCGTCAGTCGCTTAGTCGCTTAGTCAGTCATTCAGTCAGTCAGTCAGTTGATCAGTTTTGTTTAGTTGCTCGCGCTTGAGCTGTCTATCAGCCCAGCATTCAGAATTGTATTGCAAAATGATCGCTTAAAACTTAAGGCTTGAGTTGCCACGCGAACGGAGATCAAATTTGCATTTAAATTGCAGTCTTATTGAAGTCTCTATGTCTAATTCTTAAAGTAGACCAATTAAATCGAAATAAATTTATGTTCAAATAATTTCGCATACATAAATACACTTAAACATTATTTATGCTCCTTTATTTAAAGCTTTGCTCTAATTAACATTTAATGCTAATAGAATGTTTACGCTAACATAAGCTATAACAGTTCTGCATAACATTCTAATTAAGCATTCTGTTAAGCAGCTTGGACTGCAATCGTTTTAACAGCAATGCACTTCTGTTAATGTTATGTTATGTTAACAGCAATGGAATTTTGTTAATGTGAGTAAGAAATGTTTATTTTACGAGCAGATAAATTAAGAGTTCGGCATTATTTTGATAATATGTTTTTTCAGCCATGACAAGCTGATTAAGCCAACTGTTAAGGACTTATTCGTTGCACGCTCCTAATTGGATTTGGCAACTTCTTTAAGCTTCTGAATTGGGTAAAAGGCTTTCGCCGGCTGCATTTTGATGATGATTCTGATCAACTCACTGATTTCTTTTAGTGCGGTGACAGGCGGCGAGGCGACGATGTTGAACTCTGTTGTCCAAATCAAAACGGATTGCATTGATGGCCGGCTTCACACTTTCGCAGCCAAAGTGGCCAAAAGCGGGCGCCTTTCGCCAGCTGTCAAGTTGCAGCTGGGAGACCCTTTTAGTGGGTTTTTTTTTTTTTTGGGGGCTAAATGAAAGTAAATCTTTGTGACTTAATGCGACGCCACTTGGCCTGATTGGTAATCGCTGTGGCATTTCTTTTTGGCCAGGATGCGTCAGCGAATTGCGCAAGCTGTGGGCGCGCCTCATTAGCGAGTGGAGTGTGCGTGTGTGTATGTGTGTGGGGCAGGATGTGGCTTATGGGAGCTGTTGACTGACTGACTGACTGCATCCTTGACCCCGTTGGCGTTGGCCCAAACGCGGCCTGGGTTGGCTGTGCTGCTGCATTGTGCGAATTAATAATAACCTGGAGCTGGAGCAAGCTGCCAAGCTGGTAATGGTCATGGCATGGCAACCAGTTGTAAGTTGGCAACGAGTTGTGCTCGGATCCGGCCTGTGGTCTGTCGCTGTCTCTGGTATGCGGGACAAGATTTATGGCCAATGATAAGTTTGAGGCGTGCAGGCAATAAGAACGCAAGCTCTCTGCTTGGCTTGGCTTGGCTTGGCTTTGGCAATCAACTGGCCGAGGCAGGCCAAGGAGCATGCCAAGAACAAATAAATAGCCATGCGAAAACAAACCACAAGCCAACCAACCCGTTTGCAGCTCCACTTTAGCATGTCCATGCGAATATATATATACTATGCCGACGCCCGCTCCGCACCGCCTGAAGGTCATGCCCAGACATGCCCAGCCCCAGCGTCCAATCGTCCAGCCAAGCGCAACTGCAGCGGACTCCAGTCAGACTCTGTTTTTCTTCTGATTCTTTCAAATGGTTTTGCTGGTGCTGCGTCATGTATATTAGCCGTAATTAGGCAACAGGTTGCAAGAGCCCTTAATTATGCACGCTTCGGCTGGCAAGAACCTGCGGCAGCTGCCACAAGCAGCGCATAATTAGAAAGCGCAGATTTTCACTTTTCTTTGGACACTGGGCAGCTGTTGTTGCTGTTGCTGCTACTCGACTCATCAACCGATGACAACACACAAAATCAATGGCCCAACAACAACAACAACAACAACAACTAACAACTGGCTGGCAGCTGCTGCCTGCCTGCCTCAAAATGGCATATCATGTCTTGAGGTCTCCGGTGTCTGTCACATGGGATTGCAACTGGATCGAAAGTTTGCATATTTATACCCAGCACATATTGCAAGTGCAAATAAGGTGTATACAGGCAGCATATATATAAATATATTTACGTATAGTCTAGGGTATCTGCTGGTTGATCAGCATCAACTAGAGCACTCTTACTTGTCTTGTTTTAGTTTCGCAAGGGCAGCTGTGGAATTTTTGCGTGGCCCGAAGACGCAATGCAGGCTGAAAGCTTCTAAGTTGGCATTAAATTACAGCCAACAGGCGAGGGAGGTGCCGAGGGGAGGATCGAGGAGTCAACAACATGCACGCAGTTCATTTGCGGTTGGCAGCAGCAGCAGCAGCAGCAGCTCAAGAATTTCAATGGAGTCAAGACGACAACAACAACAACAACAACAACAACAGTTGTTGGCAGCCGGGGAGTCTGCTTTTGAAGCAGGCTGCTGGCAATGGGAACGAGTCTGTTGTGACCTCAAAAGTTTTTCGTGGCTTGAATGTCGCTTTGTCTGCCCCGAAACAAAAGTGAAATTTTCTCGTGTGGGTTCAGAACTAGCCATAAAGCTTACAAAAAAAAAAAAAAAACAACACCAACAAAGAAGAAAGGAACTCGCCGCGAAGCGTATATGACGCCTGGCCTCTTCAACAGAATTAATTAACAAGCCACAAGCCCAATATGCCTGCTGCTGCTGCTGATGCTGCTGCTGCGACTGCTGCTGCTTTTGGCCTTAAACAATGCAAAAGGTGAAACTCTTTTGCACCTGTCGCCTGGCAAATTGTGAGCGTTGCAATTATTTGTTATAATTTCTGTTGAAAAAATGCAAAGCATTGACGGTTGGCCAACAGCAGCTACCAATAACAACAGCGAACGGACTCTCCTCAGCTCCAGAGTCCAGCTGAAGGCGGCGCGAGTTCAAAGACGGCGCAAACAATTTAGCTGGAATCTGGCTAGAATTTAGCGCTGACTGGCGGCATTGTTGCTGTTCTTGTTGCTGCTGCTGCTGACTGTTGTTGCTCTTGCTGCTGCTGCTGTTGTTGGTTGGCATTAATTAATTGCAGAGGCCGCCGCGCGTCGTGTGTGAGAAACGAGTTCGACGGCAAACTTAGAAAACTAATGAGCGTTAAGAGCGTTTTGTGCCCGAGCATTGGAAATGAAAATGAAACAGCGAACGAAAGAAAGCAACAACAGCAACAACAACAACAACAACAGCAACAAAACATGAGAGAACAATGCGCATGAATACCCTAAGTGGTTAAGCAATGTGATATTTATTAAAGAATTCTTGTTCTATTCTTTAACAACATTTAATGGGGGGCCAAAACTATTGAAGTTCTTGTCAAAGAAACATTTCTGCGGTAGCAATTTTTTTTCTGCTATTAGCCACGTCAAGTTTACATTGATAAATAAGTTAATGCTTTAACTGTTCGGGAATAATATGTTTTATATATGTTTATCATATGGAAAACTGTGTTTTTTTGTTCACATGGAATAGTTTTTAAATGATTTAATTACAAGCTGGAATGTTTAAATGAAGGAAATCAGTATTTAGTCTGTTTTTTTTTTCTTTTTGTAAGAAAACTTCCCATGAACAAAATTGGTGTATTTAAAGATTTCTATAACCTTAGAAAACCTTAAGCATATAATTTAGCGCTTATTGTTTTTGCAGGGTATCCGAAAAAAGGAGGCGTTAGCTTTGAAGCCGCCCTAAATGCGCAACAATGGAGAGCTAAACTATGTGGAGCCCAGCCCGACTGTTTGTTGATCTCTTTGGCAAAATATGCGATCATTTCCGTGGGCAAAACGAAAGCGAGCACCGGACAGTTCACGGAAATGAAGCAGCAATTAAGAGCCATGGCTAACACACAGGCTGCGGCCAAGTGATCTGTTGTTGGCTACACAACAGCTCCACAGATCTTCAGCTCTTTAGCTGCACATAGCGAATGCTTCACGCTGACCACTTGAACTTTATATTATGAAGGGCTAAACTGAAAGACAAATTCCAATGCAGCGCGTCAAGTGTTTTGGCTGAATCGACAGAAAGAAAACGAAAAAAAAATAAGAAAAAAAAACGAAACGACAACAACAATAGCAACTAAAAACATTAAAAGCGGCAGCAGCGCAACATTTACAACTAAAGCCAAAATATTTTGTATACATATTTATTTCTGTGGAAATCTGCGCATTCATCTGAAAGCAAAGAAACCACATAGAAAAAAAAAAAGAAAACCAACACACTCAACAAAAGCCAAGCGACCTTCGTCAAGCTGGGCGCTGCATTACAGTTGTGTTTTGTCAGCGTTGCAGCAAGTGGGCGTGGCCGCAATTAATTTGATTGCGTCTATAAATAGCCAAGGCCTGCTGCAGTCGTCTGCCGCAATCTGCCTGCCACGCCCACCGAGCACAGGCGACGCTCGGAATGCGCCTAATCGATGCAAAAATCGCCCCAAAACTTGTTCTAAGCCACAAACCAGAGAGATGCAGATGGGCTGGCTGGCTGGCTGGCTGGATCACCTTTGCTTTGGCAGATGGAGTCATGTCTAATAACTGGAACTAAAGCATGCGCCGCAACGGCCATCCAGCAATTAGCGTTTGCCCATAGAACGTTACAGAAAACAGAAAAAAAAAACGAAAAAAAATACAAGTAGAGATAAAAAGAATTTGTTACAAATACTCGCGAGTAAGTAAAACCCGCAGCGTTGATCAGTTCAATAACCTGCCAATCGACTATCGATAACTATTTTTTTTTTGGGACAGCTGATCGCCTCGGGGACAAGTTCATAATGCGCAAAAAGCAAACATGCAAAAAGCAACATGATTAATCAACGCCCCCTCTTAACCCGCAGCAAAGAACACAAGAAACAGCTAAAGAAGCAGCAGCAAAAATAACAACAAAAGCAGCAGAAGAAGCAGCAGCAAAAGAATCAAAATAACAGCTGTAATTTGAGGTTATGTATGTACATTGCACAGTGATAAGGTCGCTGATGTTGTTCCAATTCACACACAGACATCACACACACACACACACACACTCACATAGTTGGTGTTTGCCCCGAAACCGATAGACATTCACCTCATCGCATTTCTCTACAGCTTTTCGAACGTTATTCAGTTCTATTCGATTCTGTTTTCTTGTGTTTCACGTATTTTGCTCTGTTGTTTGTTCATAACCCATTTTCTTTGTTTTCTCTCTCTCTCTCTTTTACTCACTGCTGCGGCTTCGTGCAACGCTTCGAGGCAGCATTTAATTGATCGGATTCACTTTGATTGATCGGATCGTCGCTGTTGATAATGGTACCGTTAATTTGGTAAATTATTTTGCATTTAGAAGCAAAAGCAATCCATTTTCATTGTGGCATCGATCATTATGATCATCATCGTTATGATGTTGATGATGATGCCACCGCGGCCCTCGTTCTACAATAAACTTGTAATTCAGTTAAGGTTAATGGGTGACGGGCATATAGAACTATACCAAATGGAACTGAGCCGAGTGTGTGTGTGTGTGTGTGCGTGTGTGTTGTGTGTGAAGAGCACTGACAGACAACAGCGTAAGAAATTCTATAGAAGCTTAAGAATGTGCGTTATAATCGAATTTCTAAAAATAAATATTATTTTAGCCAAAAAAGAAAGAAAAAGGTTTTACAGTTCTTACAGATGATATCATCTTGAGATAGCATATAGCAAAAAATATATTGAGAAATTATACATTTTTCATGCATAAAATTGTGGAACTAGAGAAAATACTGTTTTATGCAAAAACTAAAGAAGATACCGTAAAAGCTCGAAGCTTAAAAAATAAAGGTTGTGAGAAAGGAAATAGGCAAGAAAGAAATGCACTTAAAATATTTTTATATGAAATGGTTGTAAAATATACTATTAATAAAATATAAGATATAATAATGCCTAAATAAATTTAAATGGTAATAAAATTAACCGAGAAATATTTATATAATATATGAATGTTATTAAATGCTACTTTGTTTACCCAATTCTTGGATATTCTTACTAATCAATACATATCAATCAGTTCAGAAAAGAGCACTCATATAATAACTGAAAAAATTCCAATAAATCCGCAAGTCAAGCCATCGTTAAAGAAAGTGCTCATCCATTGACAAGACATGACAGGTCGAAGCCAAAACACAATTTCTACGGTTTCATTCAATGTCTGCTCCCAGCTGTCTGATTCTGTGCATGAGACATGCGAATAAGCTGCGGTTTCTTCCTCTTCCCTTCCACCACAATCCCTTTATCGATGAGGAGGTTGCACCCAAAAATAAATATAAAAGCAAAAGTACCGTTTTGTCGCCTGAGTGACACAGTATCGTGATTTCGAAAACGAAAACCGAGCAGCGGGTTAAGCAACACACAGACAACAAATGGAGGTCAGCCTCATAATTCAATTAGGAACCTGCAGTGGCGTTGTCTCTGCTCAGCCTCAACGAATTCCGACCCACTGTGCGTGGGCCAAGACAACAAAAGCAGCAGAAAAGAAGAAGAAGAAAAGGCAATATTATACATTTATTTTCCGCTTGCTGTGCATATCTTATATTTTTTTTTTGCCGGCCATGTAAATCGACATCGACGACGATCAAAGTTAAAAATGTTTTCTGTTTGTTTAAGCCTTCACTTTTGCTGTGGCTGAGACCGGAGACTGGAACTGTGAGTCAGCGACGACGTTGCTGCGATTGGAATTCTGCGCGCTTTGAGGATTTATTAACAAGAATAATAAAAAAACAAAAAAAAAAAACCGAAACAGAAACAGAAACAAACGGCAGACATGGCGAGAAGAGCCGGCAGCGCCAAACCGGTTAGCAAAGTTTTATTCGTTGGCTATACCCTGCGCTTTGTGTGGCCTAAAGGGTATGCCAATGTATGTAGAAAAATGTGTTTACTTGCTGAGACAACAGATAATGAAGAGTTGTAGTTAAAAAGAAATATTCTATATAAATATTATAGGATTAGAATTTGAATTCCAGAATAATTTTAAATAAAAAAAAGTATATAGAAATAATTAATTAAATTAAATTAAAAATAAAAGTTGTTGCCAAAATAAGTTGTTAATCTGCCTCAAATGTAACTTAAACCAATTACAGGGTATCATTCAAGTATAGCATGTGTACTTTTAATGTTCTTAAAGCATTTTTTTTTTTTTGGTTGTCGGTTGAAGTTGAAGTTTGAGTTTTTGGCTAGCTTACCTGCATGGAACCGGCGACTGATGCGGAACTGAAGCTGGCATTGCTCGCCGCATCCGACACGGAGAGGGGCGTAAATTGTTGTTGCCGTCGCTGCGACTGCGACTGCGAGTGAATTGCATCCTTTGCGGCGTTCTTGAGCAGCAGCTTGGACACAGACAGCTTATCCGTTTGTCCATTGCTGTTGTCCATTTTGGAGCTCTCCAGCGGCATTGTCGCTGTTGCTGTCGCCATTGTCGAAGCAGTTGTTGCTGCTGTTGCTGCTATTGCTGTTGTTGTTGCTGTTGTCGTCGTGGCTGAGCTCTGCTGATGATTTCCGTTTTCTTTATGATTTCGCATTTTCATTTAAGTAATTGCTGCTGGGATTTTGGAAGTTTTCGTTGCGTCTCTGTTTTGTTTTGTTTTGTTTTGTTTGCAGCGATTATTACTATTATGATTATTATGCTGATGTTGAAATTGTTTTAACACCTTGTTGCCAGCATTTTGGCGACTCTAAGAAAAAGATCACGCGATCCAAACAAACGATAAAAATAAATAATGGCACACAAATCAAAAACATAACATAAAAACATTATGCAAGACACATTTCACTTTTTTTTTTTTTTTTTGATTTTATTTTGAGTATTTGTTAAATTATTATAACTCATTTTGTCTGGCGACATTGTTGCTGCTGCTGCTGCTGCTGTTGCACTTTTTCTTATCGTTGACTGTTGCGCATCTCTGGAATGCAGCCCCCAAAGAGTTGGCAGCTGCCAAAGCAAAAGAGACAGAGCAACAAATTGAATCGATTGCTTTGGCCAAGTTAATTTATTGTTGTTGTTGTTGCTGTTGTGATTGTTGCTGCTGCTGCTGAGTTATTTGGGTTTTTGTGTAATAAGCGGCCGCGTATTATGTGTTTGCCGTGATGCATTTGTGTGAAAAGTGAACCAGGTTTACATAACATTGACCCAAGAGGGCAGCCGCTGACAGACAATCCCCTCCCCCTTAAAAAACCTAAGCCAATAAACAAGTTTGGTTTGGTTTTTTTTTTTGTCTGTGCATATATGATATTTCTCTCTCTCAAATGCGATTTGTTTGCCGACTGCATTTTGGTTACGTTTGGTTGCCCACGCACAGCAGCAGCAGCAACGGCAGCAGCAACAGCAACGGCAGCAGCAACAGTTCCGTCTATTGGCCCCTTCGATTTGGCCCGTATGCAAATGTCAACCGGGCCATTTGGCCCCGGCCATGTCAAATGGGCGCCCATCTTGTGTATGGTTTCTATGCAAATTGTCGTCCATTAATGCCAGCTAACAACAACAACAACTATTGCACCGTAAACTTCTCAAGTGTTTAATGCATAATTATGAGCCGGCCCAAGAACTGGAACCGCAAATAAGCTGCCAAAGCAAAACTGGATTCTCGATTCTAAGGCAACGTTGACAAAAAAAAAAAATAAAACTAAAAAAAAAAGCCAGGCTCGGGCCTAGGAAAGAAGCCTGTTTGAGGGGGCAAAGTACGCGACGGCGCAGATAAATCTACGACATACGAGTGTACCTGGCTGACTAGCTGACTGCCTGTTAGCCTGGCTAACTGCCTTTAAGTGCAATGACATCGCAATCGCAGCCTGCGTTGGCCGACGCTGCTCCTGTATGTGTGTGTGAGTGTGTGTGTTTGTGTGTAAACGTTGCTGCAACAAAAAAAATCTGTTTTAGCCGCGTTAATTATGGCCCCAAAGGAGCAGAGCATAACTTCTGCCGCCAAACATTGTCTACAGCTTGTTATTGTTATTGTTGCTGTTGCTTATTTAATTTTGCGCTAAAAGCGAAATTAGACACTTTTGCTGCGAAATGCAAAATGACAGTTTTTTAATTTATTTATTTAATTTTTTTTTTGGGTAGAAAAATGCGGAACAACATGGCTAAAAACAGTGGCGCCAGCGAAATGGGCACACTGCCCAGTTCCCAGTTAACAGCAAGACCTCACACCCCACCACACCCAAAGAGAACGAGTTTATGAGCACCAGTTGAGATATCAACGTAGTCCAATAAATTCCACACGAGCGAGGTCACAAACAGGCTGCGGCACTAATCAGATGACGGCGAGTGTGTTACAAGATGAGTGAAACGAACGATCACTTTCTGTCTATGTGTGTGTGTGTGTCTCGATCCTAAACAGGAAATTTTATAATAGATTGATTTAAATATATGGTATTTATTGTGGGAAACAAGAACCAGCACTGAGCGATAAAGATCATGTCTCTATTATTCACAATTAAGATTCTCAATCTGTAAGCGGAATTTTTAATCGATCAATTTAAATATAATATTTATGCTGATATCTTTGGAAAGAGCACAGAAAAGCTATTTTGAAATTTATTAGGTGGGAAATATATTTGGAAGTGTGAATCATTTCTAAGTGGAAATATGAACTTGTCCTTTTATGTGTAAGATAACCAAATTTATATTTAATGATATGCTAATGATATTTATAACCGAAATCAAACGTTTTATATGGCATGCCAAAACTGTTATGGCCAGAGAGTTTTAAAGCCTTTTAGTTAAATGCGAATATATTCTCCTCAAGTATTTAAATTATTATAAAAACTTGCAACAACTTTGCCAAAACTAAAACGATTTTCATGTTTGATACCATTTTGATCATGGTTTGTCCCCTTTCTTCATTCTACATCTAAAACTTTCGCAATTTTTTGATTTTAATTTTTTTTTACTTTTTTCGGAAAAAACACTGTACTCCCCCCTGGTGAAATTTAAAAAAAAAAATTTTTGAAAAATTTAGAATCCTCCAATTTTATTTTTAATCGACAGCTGGCATCAATATTAGTATAAAAATCCACTTTAAAAGTTTTTCTGAGGGGGTCAATTTTTTTGTCAAAAAAAACGCGAAAATTGGGAAAAAAAAGACATGTGAACTTCCCAAATCCATATAAAGTACTCCTCCCGGACTTCAAACTTCAATAACTTTGTCAAAACTGAACCGATTATCATGTTTGAGACCATTTTGGTCATCGTTTGTCCCCTTCCTTAATTCTACATTTAAAGATTCGGCATATTTTTGTTTTTAATTTTTTCGACTTTTTTCGGAAAAAACACTGTACTCCCCCCTGGTGAAATTGCAAAAAAAAAAATTTTGAAAAATTTAGAATCGTCCAATTTTATTTTTAATCGATAGCTGGTATCAATATTAGTATAAAAATCCACTTAAAAAGTTTTTTTGAGGGGGTCAATTTTTTTGTCAAAAATCATGCGAAATTTGCGAAAAAAAAGACATGTAAGCTTCCCAAATCCATATAAAGTACTCCTCCCGGACTTCAAACTCCAATAATTTAGCCAAAACTGAACCAATTTTCATGTTTGAGACCATTTTTATCAAAGTTTCTCATCTTCCTTTATTCTATCTGCAAGTAATTTTTTATATTTGTTTTGCTTTATATAACTTCGAAAGTTTTAAATACAATCCAAGGTACAATTTCTTAATAAAAACATTCTTAAGTTCCAAAGAGCTTTCGTGTATAAATTCTTGTGAATTTTCACTGGAACTGCAAAGCGGAAACGTTTTTTTGGCTTTAATTAAACATAATTTTATTGTTTGCAGTGTCGAAAATGATGTTTAACACGCTTTGAAGTACACAAAAATATCATATTTTTTTTTAGCAATGTTTTAAATGTGGAAAGAAAAGATCTTTCAAGCAAAGCAAGCTTTACATACAGTAAGTATTCCAATGATATTATAAACAAATATTTTGTATAGTCGAAAGCGTGAAATATTTGCCCGTAAAGAGTTAAGTTGTCTAAGAAATGTATCCATGAAATTGTTTTAAATGCACAGCAGCTTAGAGATTTCTCATAAGCAGTTAAAGTGCTTATCAGCTGCATATTATTTTTTTGTTGTTTTTGCCGCCGAGTTGCAAAAAGAGTTGTCAAAGATTGAAATGGCTGATAAAGATAGCTGGCCCTGAACTGTGACTGCGACTGTCATAAATTCCGCTCAAATTGCTGTAGTGTCAGCTACTAACAAGCGTAACAAAGTGCTTGACAACAACTACAACAAATGCAACAACAACAAGAAGAACTGCAGCAACATGAATGAAACTGTTTTACCTGCCCCGCTTATGTTGTGATTAGCTTTTACCTGGCTGGCTTTGAGCTCTGTGAGCTGTTGTCTTTGCTAAGGTTTTGGCCCTGCTGCGATTCATTATAATTTTTGTCAATTCTCACAGGTAGCGCGCCGAGGCTGACAAAGGTGAAGATCGCATGGCGCTGGGACATTCACACAGCAGCGCCAAACACCAACAACACCAACAACAACAACAGCAAGACGCATAAATTTACAATTAAATTTAATTCGTTAGCTGGATTTCCGCAGCAGCAGCAAACAAACAAAAAACAACAACAAAAAAAAAGGGCTCCACAATTGTTGCAGCGCAATTGCAATTGCAGCTCCAACGCTTTGTGGCAAGTTCAACGTCTTCTTTAGTGCGCGCCGCGCTTCGCTTGCAGCACAAATAAAAACGGCAACAACAACAACAACAACGGCTAAAAAATAAGTATGCGATTCCCAAGCGCGCTTCTTGGTAGCAACCAGCAACAACAATAACAACAACAAGCATCTTTTTGCCTGGCATTATTCATGGCTCAGCCTCAACCAAAAACCTCATCTCATTTTTGATCGCAGGCTCAGCTTAAATTTTCAGCTACCTAGCTAAATTTCAGATACATTTCCTTCTTCCTTTTGCACCTTTTAACTTCCGCACAGCGGGGCAGGATGCGAAGGTCGTTGTCGCAAGGTCGCCGCCGTGTTTTGCTTATCACCTGAGCGTGGACCATTCGCAGCTCCAAATGAAAACAAAAAACAAAAGCAACGCACATGCTAAATGTATATATATATATATTTTAGTCGGTGTGTGTGTATCTATGTGCCACAAATATTTGCACAGCACATTCCGAGCACTTTGGCAACGCAAATACAAATTGTAAAGCGTGCAACGTAACGGGAGCACAAAAGAGAGAGAGAGTGCGAGTGAGTGAGAGAGAGAGAGAGAGAGAGACTGAGGTCTAAAGTGCATTTTTTAAAATAAGAAATAATTCAACTGTAGCTCATTAAGAAAAACTTATTACCTTTTACTTATTAACAGCGAACATGTGTGTGGCAATATTTAAATTTAAACTGGCAAAACAAAATTCTAAACTCACAAACTAAAATGTATGTACAGTTAAATGTTATATTTAGCTTTAACTTTAACACTTGGCACATATTTATAGAGTGAAATATTTGCAACAACTTTATCAAACAACGCATCAAATTAGCCAAAAAATAGGAGAGGTAAGCAAACAGATTACGTGTGACAAAAAAACTTTGGTATCTTATCTGGCTAAGAAGCGACAACTGTGTGGAATTTCATAATATGATTAAAACTTGATTTAAAGAATAAGTCTTAAGAGCAGTTTTCATATTGGGATGAGAAGAAAGAAAACAATTGATAATCATATTGAATAAATTAAATCTTAAATAACTTTGAAACTGATTTTTAAACTCAATAAAAATTCCCCAAGTCTAAATTGCGTTGTTTAAGATAAAATCTTTCCACCAATAATTATCTATTTAGATCTTTATCTAAGCCCAAATTTGGTTTGTATCAAAACTAAAGATTTAAATCTTTAAAATAGTTTCCTTTTATTTACAATTTCACAGTTACGGATCGTAAATAAATTGTGTACTACGCATAATGGGAAATTCATGATGATATTGTTATTTCTGAGGAACTTTAACTTCAGCCTCAGCTCGCTCGGTAATTCAGTGTGTGTGTGTGTGTGTGTGTGTGTGTTAACTGTCTGTTTGCTATTTGCTTAACTGTTCAGTAATTTAGGGCATAAATGTTGTGCGCAATTTGTTAAATTGTTTTTATATATATGTGTATATATTTTGCGTTTTGTATTGTTGAGTTTGAATTACCCCTAAAATATATAAAAGAGAACGATATGTACTTTCAAGGAAATCAACAGCGAATTAATTTCTGTTGTTGTTTCTTTGTATCCAAGCAATTTACAATGACAACGCACTCGAAATACTTGATGTTCATTTCGTTGTTGTTGTTGTTGTTGTTACTTTTCTGCTGTTTGCACTACTTAGTTCTGACAGATAAGATTAAAATTCGACTTAGCCACAGCCACAGTTGCTGGCGATGCGATAAGATAAAAGAGCGAACGCAGTAAGAGAAAAAAAAATATGAAGAAGAAACTGGTTGCCAATGAAGCTAAAGCTAACAGCTACAGCTACAGCTACAGCTACAGATACATGCGAATGTATCCGTCAGATACAGATACAACAACATGGCAAGGTCGCTGCATGCAATAATGTTTTTGCTTTTAATTGAATCGCCATTCAGCTCGTCTCGTCGTCTGCTCGTTGTAGCTCAATTTATAATTCAATCAATCTCTCACGCACACACATTTTTCGTAGCGCCTCCGAAGTGTATTGAACCCATCCAACAACACAAGCCCCGCCCCGTCCCGCCCCCCACGCGCTCTTTTCCCCCACCAACTTAAACAAACAAGTTTGTTTTGAAATTCTTTTGTTGTATTTGTTATTGTTGCTGTTGCCACCCGCTTGGCTCTGGCGACAGTTGATAAGTCGTCACATCGAATTCCGATTCTGATTTCGTTGCCCCAATCGGTTGCAATGTCATTTCTTGCTCTGCTTTTGTTTTTTTTTCTTTTCGTTTATCTTTTTTTAAACTGCATGTAAATTTTCCACTCCACTCGTATATGAAATGTTGCCAAAAAGGTTTATCAGCAAAGCCCAAAGATTAGTTTAAGTGGACAGAAAAGTGTTCCGGGTTTAATTACAACTTAAACAATGCGTTCAAAATTTGATTGAAGTGCAAATAAATAAAGCTGAAGAAAAACCCCAAGTTCCTCTTAAATAAGGAATGTTTTTTTGTCTTTTATATTTACTAGGTAAGTCAGCAAATTCTTCGAAATGTGAAGATAAGTAACAAAATACTATTTATACTATACTATAATTAAATTCAATAGTAAATATTTATTAAATGAAGAGCTCTGTAGATATTTTCTAAACAGAGTTTGTACAAAGTATTTTAAATTTGACTGTAGAAATCATTTAATATATCTTAAATTTTATCTTTTTTATTAAATTATTGTTGGAGTTTTTGAACTGGGACAAACATTCTGATCTGTCACCTTTTTTTGGCTAATATAGTACAATCTTTTAATTCCACTTCATTTTGCATCAAATTCTTATTTCATTTGCTGGTTATGCAAATTTTTAGCCTACTTTTTGGCTAACGGTTCGAACATTGAGAACCAAACTTCTACCTAGCGTTCCGCATGCTCTTAGCCAAAACCAAACCCTAGCATTAGCCTCCATTCTCCTCTCTCTCCCTTCCTCTCCCTCCCTCAGTTATGTCAGCCACTTCTTTGTTGGCTTTTTTTCTTAGCGTTTTATCAGTTCTACATGTTTGTGCTGGCTTTGGGTCCATTCAAATGAAGAAAGACAATATAACAATAAAAAAAACTGACCCAAAGCAAATATTTTTCATTGTGCATCACTTTGGATGCTTCTTTTAGTTGTTGTGTCTTCTTCTTCTTCTTCTTCTTCTTTTTCCTGAACATGTCTCGCGTCTGGCGCCAATTAAAATAATCCAAAACACGTACTGGCCGCCTTTGTTATGGGGCCTGTGTGCAAATATGTGTATGCTTTATATGGCTGGGAAGAGTTTTCCCAAGTGCAACTGCCAATGGGGCGGCGGCGACGGTGGCAGCCTCGTCTTCATGCAGCAGCAGCAGCAGCAGCAGAGTTGCAGTTGCAGCGCGGAAAATGGCAAAATGCAGCCGCCAAAAACTGGTCTGCCTTAGGAAAATGTGGATTGCGCGAGGCGAGGGGCGGGCGGCAAACAAAATACAAAAAAAAAAAAGAAAAAAGCTTGAGCAAAACTTGTTGGCCTCAAAGCACAAGATGGAGTTGGCCAAGAAGAAGCAGCAGCAGCAGCAGCCGCAGCAGAAGCTTCTTGCCACCCGCTAACGTTGGCAAAGAAAATGAAGAAGCAGCCAGCGCAATTTTGGTTGTAAGCGGAAGAAATGCGCACGTTGAAGGCTGCGCTTTAGTTTAATTTTTTATTGTTTTTAATTTTTTTTTTATTTTTATGCATTTTGTTTATGTTTGCTGAATTTTGTAATTTTTTTTTGAGACACATTTTACACGCCGCGTTGTTGTGCTTTAAATGCCGTTTCGTGTTGCGGCCGCTGTTGCAGTTGTTGTTGTTGTTGCACTTTTGCTTGCGACGCGTGATAGTCGCTTCACATTACACACACTCGCACACACACTAACTCTCACACACACACACACACACACTTGCTGGTTGTCGCTCAAGAGTTTGTCGTCAATTATTGAACCGAATGTAAACAGAGAATATTGTAAATTAAATAACTTTTTATTAATTTTCATGAAATTAATTGCAATGTGCGCTCACTTGTACACACGCACACACACGTATACACACCAGCTAGACACACAGACACGTTACGCGCGGCCAATGAACGCGGCATTAACTTGTTGTTCGCTTGCAAACTGCACGAGACGAGAGCCAAAAGTGGACTGACACCGTCGACTGAGGCGCGATCAGGCAAAGCTCACGGCGGCAGCGGCGAGTCAGAGTCCAACACCTACACACATGCACGTTGCGACGCGCTCTCGCCGCGTCAATTGCGAAAATGTTTTTCTTCGGCCACGCAAACCACAAGCAAATCGAGAGAGAGCACAAGACACACAGCCGAAGAGAGCGCACCACACACAGACAGACAGCGGCAGAGCGCAGCAGAGCCGCAATCTTAAGTCTGTTTTACCTGCGCTGCGTTGTCGAAAAAACCCCAGTGGAAATTTGGACGCTGCTTGCAATATGCTGGACATGAGAGGCATTTCCATTTGGTAAAAACGTTTGCTAATGGGGGTCAGTCTTATCGTAGAAGACTGCAACAAAGCAGAGTAAACCAATAGCAACAACATAAACAGGTATTTTTATTGAAAGTCACTTATCTCAGCTGTCAGTGAGCGCGCTTGCAAGTGTGCGTGCGTGTGTTAGTGCTAGCCGAGAGAGAAAAAGAGCGCGCGCTAGAGAGCGGCACATACACAAACACGCATACTATGACAGTCAAGCAATGACAGTCAAGCACTCGCGCTCGCTCGCCACTTAATCAGGCATTGGACAGAACCTGTTGCGCGTGCTATGCGTCCAGTTCTTGCTAAAGAACAACAAGAACAAGCACGACAACGAGAACCTGTTGCGGCGACTGCGACGCGGGCAGCGAGCAGCGACTGAGGCAGCGACTGCGACTGCGACTGCATTTAGCCAAATTCGAATCGTGCGGGCAAAGGCAAACAAAGAAAGTAAAGACTAAAACAAAACGAAACGCAACAGGCAGAAGCAGCAGCGCAAAATGAAGGAAACGTTGATAAGCAAGGCCGAGCGGTGACTGAGGCAGAGCTGCCGCTGCTGCCAATGCGGCGCTGCACTTCAAAGTTGATTTATGTGCTGCTTCTTCTTATTGTTGATGTTGTTGTTGTTGTTGTTGTTGGCACTTTTGATTTTCAGCGCAAGTCGCTTCCAATTAAGCAAAGCCGAGCACCGCGACCACCAACGTTGCAGCATCCAGAGTTATACAAAAGAGACGAAAATATTAAGGCCAATATTTGTGCCCAATTATGATTATGGCCGTTAAATGCAAATCAGTAAAATCACAATCTCAATTCGCCATGTGTCAACCAGGTGCTAATGAGCCCATTCTGCGGCAACTAATTTATGTATTATGCTTATAAGGCGCTGGCCACCAGCCATTGGCATTGGCTGCAGCCGTGTCCAATGAGCGTGTCGCTGCTGCTGCTGCTGCCGCTGCTAACGGTACAAGCGAAAGGTGGCCGCATGCAAATTGCCGCAATAAAAAAGCCCCCCCAAAAATGTATAAATTCAACAACAATAATAATCAACGGTTCTCGGCTCTAGTTCTAAACAAAACTTTCGTTTGCCATTCTCACAGTTCATTAACCGATTTTAAATGATAAAGGCCGAAAGCAACTCGTTAGGATGATTCCGCTGGTGAAGTTCAGCAGTCTGTTGGCCCGTAGGGAGTTTTTGCTGGCGGCTTGCGGTCAAATCTCTGGCTAATGCCAACTACACGAGTTCGCGCCTCAAAACGAGGCGAGCTCCTCTCCAATTAATCATAGGTATATTTTTTTTTGTTTTAATTTTTTTTACTTGGCTTTTGGTGGGCGCACAAGATTTGTTGATTTTCTGTGGTTTGCAAAGCGAAAACAAGTTTGGCCCTGCTCCAGGTGGAAGAGGAAGCATGGAATGTGCCGCGACTA
Organism: Drosophila lacertosa; assembly: GCA_004143845.1. Lineage (NCBI taxonomy): Eukaryota > Metazoa > Arthropoda > Insecta > Diptera > Drosophilidae > Drosophila > Drosophila lacertosa. Next base: position 60,288 of record SCDZ01000322.1, read on the forward strand.
TCAATCAGTTATTGTCTATTGTGTATTAGGCCAAAAGCGGGGCCCATTACCAAATTGGTGGCAGCTCTTGCACAGCTGACCCAAACGAAACTGTAGCCGGTTCAGACTTTCCATTGGAAAAGCCCCCCGAATAATAATTTAAACAGCTGCCGCCAGCAACGCTGAAGGTTACACGCCAGTGGGTGTGGATGTGGATGTGGTTGTGGATGGGACGCTGCTTAAGCATTCAAGTGCGAAACGCTGGCGAGCACTGGGAAACACACCCAGTTCCAGTTGCTGATATGAAATCAAAGGCATTTCACGTGGGAAACACTTTGCGCGGCCCTTTTTGCAATTGTTGTTGTTATTGTTGATGCTGTTGCTGTTGCTGGTGGGCGTTCAGGGTTGTTTGACTGAGGCGCCGGCTGCATTTCAATTGACTGTCCACCGATGACGTCATCGCGCCTTGCTCCACATGTGGAAATTTGCATGCAACATGCGGCGCCCAGCAAATCAGGCTAGTCTACGGCATGCCAACGCTATTATGACACACACACACACACACACACACACATACGCAGGTTGGAGATGCGAGTTTTCTTTTGATATTTGACTTTTTGAAAATGCAACAAAAGGCCGACCAAAAAGCAATGCGGGGGGCGACACACACACACACACACACACACACATGCGACACAGTTCCGCGATGATGTAAACAACCAAAAAATAGATAAAAAATAGATACAGCGGGCGACCCGAATCTATTTGAAATATATTTATGTATATATGGCAAGAGGAGCTTGATTTGATTTTTTTCTTTTTGGGACTGCGAGACCGTCCTCATGGCCTGGCGGCAGTTTGTGACTCTATCTGGCCGCGGGCGCAGCCAAACAGTGAGTCAGTCAGTCAGTCAGTCAGTGAGTTCGTCTAATTGGATTTGCGCGCTTGTGCGTAACTATAAATCACACGCGGCGTCGAGTGCGAGGCGCGGGGTGTTTTGGAGCAGGGACAACCGGTTTGGATTGCCAAGTCACCCGCTTATAAACAAACTGCAGAGCGCAGAAAGCCACAAAGCTTTTTGACTATTTGTTAAGTGACCAAAACGGTAACAACAACAGTCAACAAGAAGTGACAGCATTTCTTATGCCCTTTCTTAGCACATAAACGATATAAAGAATAATTATGCTGCTGCATTAAAGTAGAAAAAAAATATGATATATGGTTTAAAGTATATATATCAGCTTACGCAAGCGCTTGGGGTTTAGTGTTGGACACAATTTTTTATATCTGTGTACAGCTGCCATGTAAAACAGTCGTGTGAAATTTATTAATGGCACCCAAATGGGAGAAAAAAAATAAAATAAACGGCATCCACTTGCCAGTTCATATAAGTCTTGTTAGAAAGTGTCTTTTTTTATGTGTTGTAAAATGTGACATTCTTGGTAGTTGTAATGCGTGCTGTAAGCTGATTTATTTTGGCCACCCAAAGTTGTAAGCGGATGTTGTAAGCTTGGCAATTGCAAATCTACATACACACACACTTGCCAGTTGTTCTAGCGAAAAGTACACAAAAAACACGAAAACATTAAGCAAAACCAGGAATTTTGCTGTTGCTTTTGCTGTTTGTCTTATTCTTTTTTTTTTTGTCTTTGTGGTCTGTTTGGGGGATTTCAAGCCCTACGTGTGGCTTGAACTTTGCCAGGGAACTTGTTTGCGTAGCGGCTGTCGTTTCCTGCTATTTATTAAATTTCATACAAGCTACGACAAGGACATGGGCTGGGCTATTCAATTACCAAAAAGTGGAGAAAAAAACCTGGCTTAAGCTTGGAAAGTCGATACGCTGTCACATGTTGTTGTTATGCCGGCGTTATTCGAAAAGTACTCAAAGTGCGCGCTTGCAAGTACTCGTTGCCCAAGTGGCAACGCCAGCGTCAGCAACAGCTGATTTGAAATCAGATAAGCGAAACATCTGTTGATTGCCTTGTTTTGCAAACAAAGAACACAAATTTGCAAAAGAGCTGCAGGAAAATGTGAAAAGCTTTAGTAGACACGCCCCACTCAACAAAAAAATACAAAATGCATACGCAGCAGGCACGCAATAAGATATTTAAGACATGGTCAGGCATCAGCGAGGTATCCATCATCAAGGAGGTTGCCACCAAGGGCGAACACATCGACCTGTGCATGGAATACTGGGCTGCAAAGCGCAAAATACCCGTCTCCGAGTACAGACACTACTTCTACGACGTGGTCCAGGCTTATGTGCAAAGGCTGCTGTCCGAGCGACTGGTCTGCAAGGCAGACAATGTGCTGCGCAACGTGGACCGCGACGTGAAGTGTTTCTTCTACCAATATGCCTGCGAGTGCAACGACGCCGACCTGGGCGAGTTTGTGCTGGATCATCTGCGCTGCCGTGAGCCACAGCAATTTGAGCAGGAGCAATCGGTGCTGCAGTATTACTGGTCGCTGGTGCAACAACTCCGCGAGTGCAGCGATTTACTCGAGCGACGCCAATCGCTGCTGCCACGTGTTCACATCGAGGCGCTGATGACGCTGCCGGAACAGACGCTGCAACTGCTGCTCATCGAGCTGTACTTTGAGAACGGCAACGAGGCGCTGCTGCCGGAGTTGCAGAAGCAGCTGGTGTGGCAGCATCTGGTGGACACCGGCCAATTGGACAGGCTGCGTCGCTGGTGCCGTTGCCAGGATGCAGCAGCAACAACAGCGCCGCTGGACCAGGCCTATGCTTGCTGGAAAATCGAGCCAGCTATGTACGAATATGCACTGGAGCATTTGGAGGAGCCTTGCGAACCGCTCCGCAATTACTTTGCACGCGCCGGCTATTTCCTGCCAGACGAATCCCAGGATATGTGCACGCTTTTGCGTCGCCTGTGCACCACGCAGTGCCTGGAGCAGCACAAGGAGCTGATCAGCCGCCAGCCACTGGCGCAGCATCTGCTGCAACGTGGCTACCACTCGCTGCTGCTGCTGGAATGTGTGCCCGTCTCGGCGCTGGAGCAGCTAGCGGGCGAGAACGAGCCTCTGATGACTCTGCTTATCGATCTCAAGACAAACGATCTGCAGGAATGTGAGGGTTTCGAACTGGTAAGCCAATAATCTTCATTTCACTTCTCTAATAATCGCTTTGCTTTTGGCAGATATCCAAGAGCGTCCAGAGCTACTTGGAGCGCACACACAACGCCGCCGAGTCGCTGCAGGAGCAGCCGCTGCTCACCTTCTACGACTTTCTCTGCCACGAGCCGAGCGTTCGCTCGCTGGAGGGTTTCCTCTCCTCCAGCAATCTGCGTCGTGTGCCCTACCTGAACTCGCTGAAGGCGCGCTTCGAGCATCATGCGACGAGCAGCTCGCCACTTCTGCCCACAGCCCACGAGCTGTTCTACAAGTTCAGGCAGGTCAACCTTGCTGGCGGCCACGGCGAGCTACTCAGCTTCTCGAATGCGCGCCTGAGTCAACGCTACGCGCGTAAGGCGCAGCTCAACTACACACACTATCTGAAGCAGCAGCGGAGCGCGTATGCCGTGTATTATTTGCTCATGGAGCAGCTGCAGCTTTACGGGCAGATCACGCGCACCCAGCTGTTCCATGCGTGCGAGACGGCCACGCAGCTGGCGCTGCAGCATGCCGGCGACGAGGAGCTCGTGACGCACTGCGTCGCCTGCTGTGAAATGCTGGAATTCGATACCCAAACGTTGCGCAGCTATTTGCATCTGCAGCGTTTGCTGCCAGCGACAAGCTCTGGTGGCAATTACACAACCCAACTGCAGCGCTGGGATCAGGCGCTGGTGAAGCAGCTGCTGGCCAAGCCCGAGCACTTTCCGCTGGAATCCTATCAGGCGCTGATGCGTCTTGCCGCACGCAACCTCCAAGGCAAATGGCCCTCGGCGCTGTTGCAACATTATGCAGCTGGCAACGATTGGTGGCAGCTGCTGCTGCTCTTCCAATACTTCGATCTGCCGCTCAGCGAGCTGAAGCAGCTGCTGCCGCACTTCAAGTGCAGCGCCCTGGGCGTCCATTTGCTGCGTGCTTTGAGCTACGACTGCAGCCACGAGCGGCAGCACAAACGCGCCAGCAATCGCCGCAGCGATGGCCAGACGAACTCCTCGCAGGAAACGATGACCAACTCATCGCAGAGTTCCGGCCTGGATGCGAATCTGCAGCAGCTGCAACGGGATGCGGGCCAATCCATGTGCAGCCTACTCACGCACAACGCCCAGCAGGATCTGTTCGCCATCGTGCTGTGCAGCAGCAACGCCCTGCCCGAGGAGTGCATCAGCAGCACGGCCTGCTTTGTGGAGCTAATGCAAAGCAGCGGCCAGCACTGCACCAGCGTCAATCTGCTCAAGCATTGCGTGCGCCAGCAGATGCCCGTGCTGGCCGTGCTGGCGGCAACGCTTAGTACGGCCAATCGCGACTGGTGCTGGCTGCTGTGGCTGGCCGTGGCCAGCGGCCAGTGGACGCAGCTCATTCAAGAGGCCGCCAAGTCCAAGGAGCCGCAGCAAACGGAGCTTGTCTGGCTGGTGATACGTGGCGCCGTCAGCGCTGGCCAACTGAATGCGCTGCTGCACAGCTTCAGCATCTTTCAACCGGTGAGTAGACAGCTTTTTGGAATCCTCGCACTTATCGTCTCTTCTCCTTTGCAGCACTGCAAATTCGTGCATCTCTGCCGCTTTCTGCAGCTGACCGCGCAGCAGCAGGACTTTAGCGACGCCACCATTGTGGAGCTGCGTCAGTTCTTCTGCAGCTGCAGCAGGGATGCAGTGCAGTTGCCGCTCTGCGAGCCGCTGCCCCGCAAGCAGTTCATGCAACGCTGCATTGGCCTGTTGCTCAGCCAGCTGCAGTCCAACTTCGACTGTATTATGCAGCAGCAAAAGTTTCTCGACTGCATTTGCCGCTCGGATGTGGGCGATATTTGTGATCTGCTCGACTTTTGTCTGCTGCACAGGATCTTTGGCGTGGCGGCGCCTTGGCTAAGGCAGTTGGGCATAGACTTCGAGCAGCTAGTGCGCCGCGATAGCGTCGAGTACAAGCGTCTGGTGGACGCGCTGACCGAGGCCAAGGCGTATGAGGAGGCGCTGCAGTTGGCGACGCTGCTGCAGCTGCCGCTGGCGGATATCGTCTATGCCAAATGGCTTGCCGAGCTGGAGGCGGGCCAGCTGCGTCTGCACGAACAGTACGAGCTGGAGATCGAGCAGCACGCGCTGCCGCCCGCTATATTGGTGAACTTTCTGCTGCAGGCGGCCGCCCAGCAGCCGGACACTCAGTTGAGGCGTCGCTACGAGCTGCTGCAGAGCGCGCTGGGCGTCATCAAGCTGCATCATTTGTTTCCCAACGAATGCTTCGACCGGGATCAGATCGAGTACGACATGGTCCTCTGCTATTTGCAGCTGGATCCAGAGCAGGCCACGCCGGTGGCCATCTACCACTCGGAGTACTTCGAGCAGATCATGCGCCAAGAGCGCTGTGTGCTCTACAAATCCTTCTCGGAGCTCAAAGAACTGGCGGGCATTGATGATCTCAGCATAGCCAACAAATCCAAGCTAACGCCGGAGATGGAGCAGCGACTAAACGAGCTGCTCCATTTGCTGCTCGATGCCGGCGACATTGTGGAGGCGCTGCGTCTGCAGGAACTCTTCGAGTTTCGGCCCAACGATCTGCGCTTCATTGTGTTCGCCATGGCCCTGGCCGAGGGCATGACCAGCATTGTGAATCTGTCCAGCAAGGAGCGCCAGCTGCTCAGCGACATCGAGAAGAGCACGTTTCCCAAATTCAATCGGCTGACGCTCAATCAGAGTCCCATGGCCAGGTGCAGCAGCGACTTGTCCGGCAGCTGCTCCACGCTGGAGTTCGAGGAAATACCCTCCAAGGAGAAGCAGCAAACGCTAGACACGCTGCTCGGCATCGGGTCCAAGCTGAAGCATGGTGTCGAGCTGGGCCGTCGCATTGTGTTGGCCTATCGGGCGGCCATGTATCTGGACAAGGAGTATTTGGATGTGCTGCGCACTAAGGATGTCACCGTGCTGCTTAAGAGCGCCGCCGAGGAGGATTGCCTGCAGCGTCTGTTGGTGGTCAGCGACATACACATTTCCACGAGACTGACTCCACAAGAGGTGGGTTTAAATGCGCTCTCGAAATCCCAATCTATATTTTCATTTACTTTTTTTAGATTGGCGAATTCTTGGCTCTGGAGCTGACCACTTGCATTGTGCGTCCTCGCTTCTACATATTCCACGCCAGCCAGCAGCCACGTAATGCGCCCCGCAACGCCGATCTCTGGGGCCACAACATCGATCGGGATTTCCATCTCTTTCTGGAGCTGACACCCAATACGACGCTGTTGGGCAATTGCCTGCTGGAATACTGTGATGCACTCAGGGCCTACAGGCGGTATCAGGACAACAAGCCGTACGAGCAGAGCGATGCCTTCGAGCGTCTCTCGGGGATTATCACACTCTATGGCCTGCCCAGCAGCATCAATACCAGTGGGAGTAGCAGTGTGCCCGGCTCACCCGGCATACCCCAAGTGCTGTCCCACAAGAAGCAGAATCAGATCTATGTGGAGCTGCTGATCAAGGCGCATCTGTGCTTTGTGCACGAGTGCTCCATGGAGGGCATTGCCAGCGTGCTCGAGCGCGCCAAGCTGCTCAACGGGCAGCTGACCAAGGCCAAGTCCTGGTCGCTGATTGTGCGCCTGCTCATCGGCATTGCCCGCTACCGGGAAATGTTCTACTGCTTCGACTCGCTCATCGAGAACGAACAGTTCGAGTCGCTGCTCGGCCAGTTCGACGAGGACCAGAAGAGTGGATTGCGTCAGGCCATCTTGGGCTATCTGCGCGAGTACAATCCAAAGAACAGCAGGGAGCTGCTGCGTCTGGCCGCGCATCACTTTCTCATGTACAAGGAACTGGCGGAGATGTGGTCAGAGGAAGCGCAAGATGTGTTCGAGCGGGTTCGCTCAGCGACAGCCGCTGCGGAGCCTGGCAAGCTCAAGTGCACCCAGGAAATGCAGCAGCAGCTGCAACAGGCACTAGAGAATTACACGCACGCCACCGAAAACTATTTGTTGGATAACAAGCTGATCCTTGCACAGCAGAGCGTCGCTCGTGCGGAGCTGACGGCCATGCAGCTGGATCTGTGCAACAGGGCGCTGGAAAAACGCAGCGGCGGCGGCGGAGGAGCTGCCGGCAATTTGGCCCCGACTTGTGTTAGCGTCATCGGAGTGAAAACACGCGATCAGTTTCGCGAGCTGGTCAACAATCATTTGAGGTGGGCAACAATAACTAAGCCTACTAAATAATCCTAATTAAATGGTGCCTTTTTAGCGTTCCACAAACTTTGATCCTAAGTCGGGCCTATGGCTACGATATCAACTGGAGCGAAGCTCTGCTAACCCAATTTGTGCTGCTGCAGCGTCGCAACTATCTACAGGAATATCGCTGCCACCAACGCATCAGCGATAATGTCATCGAGCAGGTGGCCAAGGGGTAAACATAAATAATAACTGCAACGTGTCCAGCAACATCGTCAATTGCCTTCTTTAATTATAGCTACATTCTGCATACCCAGCACTCTCCATCGAATGCCAAACAGGAGGAATCTCTGGCGCAACTGGTGGAGCTTATTCGATCTGTTACATTGAAATATAAATTAGCTTCTATTTTAGGCCTTAAAATGATCGTCATGTCGTTGATAAACGACTCGACTGTGCACTATTTGCGCGACACGAATTTCGGACGCAACGAACTGCACAACATTAAGAATATGTGACACAGCATAAGTGAATTTAACACTATAATATATACACATGTACTGATTGTTATACCAAATACTTTATTAAACATAAAAATTATTCAAAAGACGCGCAAACGGTCTTCTGGTCCAGGGCTGACACACTGTTGCATTGTGATATCATTGAAATGGTATGCAGCTATTATCGATACGTTATCGATAATCAAGTCAAAGGTTTTTAGCTCCCAGATTGGAACGATACCAATTACTTTCTGACACAAGTAAATAACGTGCGTAAGGTTTGCTAGCACAGAAAATTGAAAAACTCAATTTATTTAATTTATTTCAACAAAGTGTGTTTCTTTAAAATTGTTAAGCGATTTAACAGTAAAGTATTTTTTTTTACTAATAGTATACACAATGGCACAAAGCAAACTGAACGATTTAGCGGGCAAGCTGGGCAAAGGTGGCCCGCCTGGTCTTGGCATTGGATTGAAAGTCTTGGCTGCCGTCGGCGCAGCGGCCTATGGCATCAGTCAATCCTTGTACACCGGTAAGTGGGCTGAACCATACTGAACAACATTAAATGATGCAAGAAACAATAAAAACACGACTTATGTAGCGGCATGCGCACCTAACCTCAAAGGCACTTTTGTGTGTGTGCGTGCCTAAGCTTGTATGTGTGTGGGTGCTTGCGGTCTTTGTTGGATTTCATAACTAATTAAGACGCTTGCACAATGCAATACAAAAGTTGCAAATCTGTAGTGGATTCACGGCATCTTAGAAGAATCAAATTGTAATCGCCTGCTGTGAAAACATTTGCCGCAGCTGCCGTCACATTGGCCGCTGCTTGCGGTTGCATAACGACAAACTTCTAAAGTTATCTCTCTTCTTTGCTTACAGTGGAGGGCGGTCATCGCGCGATCATCTTCAGCCGCTTGGGTGGCATACAGAGCGACATCTACGCGGAGGGTCTGCATGTGCGCATTCCATGGATCCAGTATCCAATTATCTACGATATACGCTCGCGTCCCCGCAAGATTTCATCACCCACCGGCTCGAAGGATTTGCAGATGATCAATATATCGTTGCGTGTGCTGTCGCGTCCCGATTCATTGAATTTGCCGTTCCTGCACCAGCAACTGGGCATTGACTACGACGAGAAGGTGTTGCCCTCAATCTGCAACGAGGTGCTCAAGAGTGTTATTGCCAAGTTCAATGCTTCCCAGCTGATTACACAGCGTCAACAGGTCTGTCAAAAACTAAACCGCAAGCATTCATTTATATAATTGATTTTATTTTGTGTTCCTAAGGTCTCTCTGCTGATACGCAAGGAGTTGGTTGAGCGTGCGCGCGACTTTAACATCATCCTGGACGATGTGTCCCTGACTGAGCTGAGCTTTGGCAAGGAATACACGGCCGCCATTGAGGCCAAACAGGTGGCACAGCAAGAGGCGCAGCGCGCCGTCTTCTTCGTGGAGCGCGCCAAGCAGGAGAAACAACAGAAGATTGTGCAGGCTGAGGGTGAAGCCGAGGCAGCTAAAATGATATCCTTTTTACACAAAACAATATTTTTAAACCACTCTATATAGTCAAATATTTCCTGCACCTGGTTTGCACCTTAACTGTTATGTTTACTTAGGTCTGGCCGTCAAGCAGAATCCAGCCTACCTCAAGCTGCGTAAGCTGCGTGCCGCTCAAAGCATTGCCCGCACGGTAAGTACAAATAAAACAACTCTAACTATTTGAAGTTATACGTTAATCCTTTGCTCTATAGATTGCCAGCTCACAGAACAAGGTCTATCTGTCCGCCGACAGTTTGATGTTGAACATCCAGGACTCTGGCTTCGATGATATGACTGAGAAGGTTTACAAAAGTAAATAACTCGTTCCGTCGTTGAGTTTACATTTAAGTTCAAAAAGATAAAAGCAAAAAGCATTGTTTTTTGGTTTCGAGCATTGGCCAAAACTTTAGGCATAGACCGTGTAATTGAGCATCAATTTAAAACGTTTCATCTAATATCTCTCTCTTTTTTCTCTTTGCCACACACAATTACGCAATTAACCACTTCGTTCTGTTTACGTTTCTCTTTCTTATTCGATTATTTTTTTGATCGCGCAACGCAGTTCCAGACGATTTGGATTAAATAAGCGGGCTAATTCATAATCTACAACACTGTTGATTTAACAATTCTCTGCGATTGTTTATTCATATTACGCGTACTCTGGTGTACACAGCGAATTGCCTACCTTTAAGCTAGTGCCTAAGTACCGTTTAGTCTTACATAACTTCCCAGCGCGTCGTCCACGCTTTGCCATCTCGCTGTTTGTGCCGCGTCTTGCGTTGTTCTTGGCGTACTGCCTGCGTTGCGGCAGCAACTTCATTTCACATCGTTGCCGCAATGCAAGCGCGCAAGACGCAAGTTAATCCGCGGCCCAAACAGCTGTGTGGCAAGTGGCGACGACGTCGCGGCCCAAATTGCCGCAGCATTTAGCGTTTTGTCCCATTTTGAAATCACCACCAAAAAAAAATTGTTAATAAATGCGCATTGAGAAAAAAAAAAATAACCGAACACTGTCACAAGTCCAGCAAACAAAACCAGACAATCATTTGTATAGATATTTTAAACAGCTCGCGCATATCCTTAAACCTAAAACCTACAAAAAACCCATCGTTTTTCAGTTGGCACGGGCCTGCCGAAGAATTGGCTAGACGCACGCAAAATGAGCTCCGATGCCGAATCCAATGTGGGCGGTGTGGCCCGCAGCACCGCTCAGCGCATGATGTAAACGAAACCACTTGTGACTGCAACCACCTTTATTTTGGCTAAAAGAAAATTCAATGAACACATTGACAAATGAAAATCAATCCAGTACAAAGCAAGAAGTGCACAAACTATATTCTATGTGAGGACCCAAATGCAAGTTTCCTATCAATTAGCAAGAACGTTGACGGCATTTCATTAAATACGAAACATTTACTTATATTATAATAATTGCATGTATAAAATACATAAGAATAGTACATAAGAGAGGTGTGTATATATATATATATTTATATAGTATAATTTAAAATATGTATAGACGTTCTATGTAAATTGTAGGCAGATTAGGTTCCTTCTTGTAGCAGTTGCTTTTGGGAATGTTTGTTTTTGTTTTTTTTATTATTTAAATTTTAAGTTCGTGCGAGATCTTGACTAGAAATATGTATGTGTGTGTGTGTGTATGTTTCATGTATTGTTATGCTTATGAATAAGAGAATTCGCAGTTTTCAAGAGTGAATTTCGTTGCCAGTTTCCGTTTTCTGCCAGTGAATATGAAAGATTAAATTATTTTTGAACACTTGTGGCGTATGCTAAAAACGGAAACGAGCCTTAAATTAGTAAAGCTAGGGAATGTATAACAACTGTCAATGAATTCTCTATAGGCATAACAATACAGTATTTTCTTTGTATTCACTTTAAATATGAATTAATTGTGTTTGATCTACTTGTTGAGCAAAAGGCCTGACTTTAGTTTAGAGGTGCTGCCATTATCTTTCCCATATCAATACTCATATTGTATATATATATATATATCTATCATATCTATCCATAATAACGAACTCGAACAATCAATCATAATTCCTGCAATAGGCGCGTTGGGGTTAGCTTTGTATATATTAGTGTTATTTTGCTTAGGGATGTCTTGCACTCGACATAGACCAGGATCAGGCAGTCGATGGGGTTTTGGTGTTGCTGCTGCTGCCGCTGCCACTGTCGCTGCTGCTGCTGGCGTTGCTGTTGGCGCGACGACTCTCCGCCAGAACGGGCGTGTCGCGTCGATGGCGCCGCAACGTGGAGCTGGCCGAGGGCGCTGACGAGCTTAAAGCAATGTTGGCCGTAAAGGCGGCCGCCTCAGCGCGACTGGGCACGTTCAAAGTACCGTTAGTGGTGGTGGCGGTGGCGCCACCATTTGTGGCAGTGTTGCTGCTGCTGCTGCTAGCGGCGTTCGCTGTGGCAGCGGCGAAGGATTCGCTGATGCTGCTCAGCGGGGGTCATAAGTTCGTCGTCTGGACCAGTCCGCGCTCCAAATGGAAGCACTCCAGCATTGCGGCGCCCACCGAGCTGCGACGCGCGACCATCGCGTTGACCACGCTCCACTTGTTCAGCCTGGGATCGTAGCGTTCCACGGAGTTCAGCGAGGAGCTGCCATCGTTGCCGCCCAGCGCGAAGAGCACGCCCTCCACGTCCACAACCTCATGGGTGGATCTGTAAGGGAAAGTGAATTAATGGTTGCTTGAATGGGCATTCCTGGCTGGCATCTGACCTGCGTGAGTGCATCGCCGCAATGGGCTCCCAGCAGTTGCGGCGCAGATTGAAGCGTTCGCCGCTGGACATGCACATGGTGCCATCGTTGCCGCCAATGCAGTAGAGATTGCCGTCGGTGGAGGCGACGCCGCAGCTGCTGCGACGCGCCGTCATGCTGGGCACCGGCTGCCAGCGGCCCACGCGCGGATCGAAGCGTTCCACGCTCGACTGATAGTTGGTCGAATCGAAGCCGCCCAGGCTGTAGATCTGATTCTCCAGCACGGCCAGCCGGCAATAGCGGCGACGTGTGCTCATCGCCGGGCAGGAGCTCCAGATGCCCGTCAGCGGATCGTAGCGTTCCATGCTGCTCAGGCAGGAGGCGCCGTCGTAGCCGCCGCAAACGAAGATCAGTCCGTCATACGAGCAGATGCCCAGACAGCTGCGCTTGGTGCCCATGGGCGTGATGTTGGTCCACTTGTTGGTCAGCGGATTGTAGCACTCGGCGGTGGCCAGATCGCTGACCCCATCGTAGCCGCCCACCACATACAGCTGCTTGTGCAGCGAGGTGACGCCGGAGCGCGAACGTCGCCAGAGCATGGGCGCCACCGGGGACCAGCTGTTGCAGCGCGGATTGTAGACCTCGCACTCGTTGTGGATGGCAAAGAGGCTGCCGCCGCCGACGGCAAAGATGTAGGGCTTCATGCCCTCGGGCCGTCGTTCCTGGGTGCGCTGGCTGCCCATTAGGCTGCGCTGCTCGGGCAGCAGATGATACTTCATGGCCTCCAGCAGCAGCTCCTTGCACTCGGAGTCGTCGCGCATCAGCGTCTCCGACTCGACGCAGCTCATCAGAAAGTCGCGGCTGACCAGCGGCAAACGAACGTGCGACATCAGCTCGGCAATGTGCAGACGCCGCTGGCTCAGATCATGTTTCACCCAGCTGAGCACGCCGAGGAAGACCTTCTCCTCGGAGCTAATGTTTAGCTGCGTGTTCGCGATCAGCTCCTTGACCTCCTCGAAGGGCAGCAGCAGGAACTCCTCGGTGCCGACCACCTGCTGGAAATTCTGCAGGGCGTATTTGTGCGAACGCGTGTGCAGCTCCTTGCAGCAATGGGCATCGGCGAAGCTGCGTATGCCCAGACAGTTGGAGGGATGCAGCTGGCGCAGCAGGAACTTGCAGCAGGCATCGCGCACCGAGTGCATCTGCAGCAGACCCGACGCCGGCAGCAGCACCTGGACATTCTGTTCCGTTATGGTGATCTCGCCCGTGTACGTATAGTCGATCAGCTGGCGCAGCGCGCCGCTGTCCACGTCGTGCAGACGCACCAATCCTTGAGTGCGTTCCAGCATGTCATCTGTGGAAGGAACCAGCCTTGAAGTAAAGTTCCTACAAAAGTTCATCTAAACTTACCATTAAACATGGCGTAGAAATAGGGCGAGACGGAAGCCAGCACCACGCGGTGGGCATTGATGGTGTCGCCGCCCACCTCCAGGCGCACATCGCACAGCTGCAACGGAAGGGGAAGAAGAAGAAACAAGCGTCAGTCAGACAGGAAGCAGGCGCACAAAGTGTCGCTTTACACAAATCCGATTAACAACATACGTGCTCAATTTCACAGTCTAACCAACACTTAAGCTCGATACCCTATAGAACGTCCAGGCACAGTGGGGCAAATTGCCAAAAATATGAACAAAATTTAAAAGTGCTTAAGTCCCTTTAAAACTAAAGATTAAGGCAAAACTCTAAAAATTCCTAACAAAAAGTTGCCTCTTTTTGTATTTAAATGTCTGATTAAAAATATATTTAAATATATATATATTTTTTTTTTATATATTTAAATTTATATATATTATATATACTAAATATATTTATATAATTTAAGCAACCTCAAAACTATTTCTAAGACACCTTTAATCTTTGTTTAGTTCTTGCTATTTATTTTCGCTCATGTTCTGCCTGGTTTTGCACCACTGTGCCATCCCATTGAATCCTTACAAGTGATTCGCTTCAACTTGACTCGCTTGCGAGTCTCGCCATAAATAACTTCAACTGAGCCGCCTCTTGTCGAGTCAGTGCACCCGATTAATATCTATTTTTAATAGCTCTGCAACAATTTACAAATTTCGTATACACAATATTTTATTTTTTTTTTAGGCCGCACACGTCATGCGGCAGGGGCGGAGTCGCCTTTTATATAAAAGGCCAACCACCCGCTAAGCAAATTTTATTTTTCCTCATTTTTTTTTTTATCACTCAATGACAATTTGCTCTATTAGCTCACCCAGCTGCCCTCTGGGCGGCACGACAGTTAGTTAGCCAGGCAGGCAATTAATTTCCAAAAAAAAAAAAAAAGACTATTTTAATGGTTAGTGAAATTATGTATACGCCGCGTGAGCTGTAAGTGAGAACAAGTCGAGCACATGGCAGACGAAAGTTCTCAATCACGCAATATTTTTTATAAATTATACAAAGATAGTTGTGTCTTAATTATGCGAACTGCCTGAAAATGTTTAATTGGACAGATCGAGGGTTGTGATAATTTTTGTTAACTGAGCTGGCCTCGCAATGATTTCATTTAAGTTTAAGTGATTGAAATGTTCCCCACCGAATTCTTCATACCTGTGCATTGGTACGCATCTGATTGATGGCCGCAAAGGAGGCAATACAGTGTCCTGGATTTTGATGGTGTGCCTGTGGCAGGACCTCCTCGTTGGGGCCCGGTGGGCTCAGATCGCTGGGCGTTTGTGTTGAATTGTTGCTGGTGGTGGTGACATCCTCATTGTTGCCACTCGCCTCGGCGGTGCTGCACGAGAAAAGATAACACACAAAAATAAAAAAGGAAGAGGAAAAAAAACGTCGTTTTAAATCAAATTTCGCAGCTAAACCGAAATAATGATGATGTTGATGGTTATGTGGCGACAACATGACGCCAGACAGCGTCTGCCGCAGGCTGAGGGTTGTTTCTGCTCCCCTTGTTTTTATTTGGGGGTTGTTCACAAAACATGAATGAAAGCAGCTCCAGCCTAAAGAGCTGAGTTTCAAATATTTTTCTGGTGTTTTACTCACTGATTGGATTTGACGGGCAGAAACATTTTGTTGCGGTCTTGTCTCGGCTGTATCTAAAACATGTCCACGACGTGCTTGAGTTTTAGTTAGATCCTTTTGGTCCTGTTGCCCACTAATATTTCAGTCTTTTCTTTGGCAGCTCCTGTTGTTTCAGCTGTAATGAAATAAAGCAAAAATCAATAGCTGGTAATGGCTTCACTGGCACCCCTATAACAAAATTTAGGTCACACGCATTGCTTGGGGGCGGGGGGACTGGACTCAGACAGCAACAGACATGAGATCATAGCACCCCCGAGTTTTTACTTTTTGGCATGTCAAAGTGAAAGGAAAGCATCTAAAGAGGACCGCAAACTAGGTTTAGTGCCGCCAATCCCGTCGTCCCATTGTGTTCATTGTTGTGGCCGCATTTGAATGAGCTGCACCCAGGCGTATTTGGGCTTTTGGGGCAACCTCGCCCAGCTGCACGGGATGCGGTTTAAGGAGCCCCTCGCATGCAATTGCCGCATTTGACAGGCCAACGAGTTTTATATAGTAAAAAAAAAATTATAGTACTTCTAGCTTTCAAGGCTTCTCAGTAATCTAAACAAGGTTCGTGTTTGAATTATGTGGGGGCAGTACTTTCTAATGTCTAATGTCCAGGCACATAAAATAGCTAAAAAAAAATAAATGGTAGATATAATAAAATGAAGTAATTTGAAGTGGTCAAGGATAAAAGAATTTAATCGCTCTATTAAAATGGGAATGAGCTTAAATATCTTTTGATATTGAACTTTCAGTTAAGCTATCAGTTTATAGCTGATTTCATAGCTTTAACTAGAGCAAGGCTATTTTACATAGTTGTTTTTATTTAATAGATAATTAAATATTTTACAAGCATAAAAGCGAAGTTTATTAATAATATTAAAATAAATGCATTTTTTTAAATCAAAAAATCTTATTTTGCAGCTGATAGTTCCTATGCACAGCTATATGTTAAAGTAATCGGATATTGAGCACATTTTGCAGATACCCTTTAAAAGAGCACAATTTCCATAAATTATAATATTTATATTTTATTTTCTATTTAATAACATTTATTCCAACAAATCGTTGAGCTTGCCAGTAAATAGAATGCGTGCTTTAAGTGGCTACTTAAGCATTTTTGTTGGCCTTCCCTCGCACTTCTTTTGACGCTTATTTTGTTGTCAGTTCATTTCGTTCTTTTCTTTTCTGCTGGTCAGCTCGAATTGGTGACAAATGTTTACTTATGGCTGGCCATGCAAAGCAAACAGTCCGCTGCATTCGGCAGCTTGTGCAAATAAACGAAAAGCTTTGCTTATTATTTGTGCACGCACTCGTATTAAGTATACGCCCCCCTCGGCCCACATGCGGCAATAACACGCTTGGAAAGTTCTGGGGTCAACAAAACGTGGCCAGACGACGGCGATGTGTGAAATCAACGTCACTAATTTAAACGCTGCATTAACAAAAGCGACAGCGAGATAAAAAATAAAAATAAAAAAGAGACAGCGAAATAAAACAACTAGAAATTAACAAAGCAACACACACAAAATTTCACTTTGCTCACTTGCCAAACAAAAAACAGAAAAAAAGAAAAACAAATTAACGACAATTTTTGGTTTTAGTTTGTAGTTTGTTATTGTTTTTTTTTGTTTTTTAACTGCCTAACAGGCTAAATGCCATGCTTGAGGGCGCAATTGTGCTGGCGGGGCAATGGCCGTTTATGCGTTAGACCCAAAAAGGCACCCCCAGCGAAATAAAGAAGCCCCATTATGTGCTTATTACTGCACACACACACACACACACACCCCTAAAACAAATACACGCACAACTTTTGCAACTGTTGCAAAATAGACTTGACACAGAAGCAGCAGCCGTGGGATTTGTCGTGATGCAGTTTTTATATATTTTTTTCTAGAGTAGAAGTGAGGGTCAGTTCTGAAGAACTTGCGTGCTGCAGCACACTGGGCGTATGAGCGATGTGCGTGTAATTAAAGCACAGCGCCAGGGTCGGCCAGAGCACCAGCCCTGTTTACCGTTACGCTTTGCGGTTTATCTCGCTGACAGCGAATGCGGGACTAACAGTTATGCGGCTACTTCACACACACAAAAACAATAAATATTACACTTGGAGAAAAGATGGGGGAAAAAGTTTACCAAACAAAACTTAGTTAAAACCTAAAAGCTAAAGTTACCACAACTTTCGCTCAGTGCATGCAAAAAAATTAGGTTTAATTAACTTTAAAATGTGTCGTCTTTATGGCAAAAAGCTGCAAAGGGGGCGACAAACAAAACAAAAGTAATAAATAAAGCAACAAACAGCAAAAGGGGAACAGGAAGTGGTGCTGGTGGTGCTGGTGGTGCAGTTGCAGGTGAACAGCTTGTGGCTTAAATTATATAAAAAACAAGCTTTGCTCACAACTCAGCTTTGAATATGATTCAACTTCCGATGGCAACCAAAAAATGTGCTAAAAATATGTTTAACGAAAAAAACCAAGTTGAAGTTTAGCTTGTGTGTGTGAAATTCAAATTAGCCTGAAACGAATGCGCCACACGTTGCCGCAAGCCGTTAACGAGCTAAGGTGGCCCTTACAGAAAAAAAAAATAAATAAACAAAATAAAATAAAAGCCATTCAGTAATTTTTTCGTTGCCGTCTGGCGACAAAAATTGTGCAAACATTGAACCGGTTGTAGTTGTATTAGAATAAACTTATATATATATGTATATATATATATTTTTTTGTTTCGGTTTCTTTGCGCGCTCGTTGGGCCACATTTGGCATTTGTTTATGCTCCACGTGACTCGGGGCCATAATAAGGCCCCAATTGCAGCAAATTTGTTGCCAGCAAGCTGAAAACTGATTCTTGCACGCTTCATTGATGATTAATCGCAGCCGCCTATGCAATTGGCTAAAACCAACAAGGTCAACCAGTTTTATTTCTCTCTTCCTTCACTCTTCTCTATGCAGCTCCCTTGAGCAGCCAACTCCGGCTTCAATTACGCCGAGAATCAATGAATAAGACAGCAAGCAATTTGTACAAATTAAATGGATGACAAATCTTTGAAAGTGCTGTCTTTAAATCTAAGCTGTTTCTAAGAATCAAATGGGTGTGCTTAAGTTAAAATTGTTATAGACTATAGATGAAAGCATTTATATCAAATTATTTATGAGGTACAGGAATAATTAGGGAATTGATCCCTCAACCACAATCTTTACAGATAGTTCTCGAATCAGTCTTGATGTGTGTTAAGAGCAGCAAAATGTCGGCTATTAACAATATTTAGCACATTCTTTATGGCCGTCGGTGAACTACTTGAAGCGCCCCCAACACGCGTTCGAGTGCCAATGCGTGCTGGGCCCAAAAGCAGCAGCGGCCAAGAGCAGTGCCAAATTTGGGAATGATGTGGTTGTAGGTGGTTCTGTTTGTCAGGTAAACACAAGAGCAGCCCACAGGCGAATTGACGATTTCTCGGTTGCTTGTGCGTTGCGTATACGCAGCGTGTGCCGTAATTAATGTAACTGCTATTTGCGCTGGGCCACCGCTTGCCAAATGCTTGCCAATGGTCAATAAGACAACAGCTAATAACAACGGCCCCCTCCGCAAACGAAAGCGAGTCTAGCAGGTGACTTGGGACTGGGTCGCAATTGTGCCTGCTGCTGTTATCGCTTTGCCGGCAAATTTACTTTTTTTTTTTTATTTTCGTCGGGGGTCGACAACCTGCGGCCGCAGCGCGGGAAAATGTGAAAAACAGCCGTTTTGTGTTTTTGTTGCGTCTGCGCATGAGCCCGGAGTTTTTACTTTCGGCCCCCGCTCCTCGCCCAGTGCAGCGGCATGTGGCGCTCCAGCAACTCCAACCAACTCCTCTACCCCTAGAAAATTTTCACAATTCACACCAACTTACTGCCGCACCTTCTTTTTTCTTTTTGAGTTTCTGATTGAAAGCCTTTTGATTTGGCGACGTCACTTAAATTGTTTGATCCTTGTGCTGGTGCAACTTTAACTTCGCACACACTTTGAATTTCAACTGGGATTAAGCCAATTATTTAGTTGCTGCCTGCGTCGCGTGGACAACTCTGTTCACTTGAACAACTGTGCGCGGTCAACAACTTAACGGCACGAAAGCTCAGACGCGACTGAGCGCGACGTTCGCTTCGGTATCGCGACTCTGTTAGAATGTGTGAGCGGAACAGTGGCGTAGAGCAGAGCACAATGTAGAGCGTTTCTCTTTAGTAGCTAACTCTAAGTAACTGTAAAATATAAATTCATACTTGCATTGAAATGATTGTTGTTAAATTATTAATTTAAACGCACCTCCAAGCTTTTCTGTCCATATTAGATAAAAACTTATGCTGCTCTGTAAAATATTATTATCTGCTTATTATACGAAATATTGCATATGTCCATGGCATGTCACTAATTGTTGCATAAATAAAATACGTTATAAAAAAATATATATATCTACAACTACAATTAATTAAGCAGAGCCTTTTTAAATTGTTTTGCGCCGCAGCAATTCTAACGGAAACTAATTTAAACAAACTAGCTGTTAACAGCACGATAGCCCGCTGCTGTTATACTCAAAATGGCATTGCTTGGCTGTTAACACACTAAGCCTGCTAACAAACAAACTTTACATAGTGCTGCAATTCCCTATTCACTGTGTACAGGGTGTTTATTATGTGCTAGTTAAAAAACTTATTCGAAACTAATTTTTTTAGGCGGTGCCATATCCACATTTGCATACTATTTATTAAATTAAATTATATAGAATCAATCAAAAACTAACTATAAAATATATATAAATAACTAAAGTTGTTGCGGTGGTAGCAATACAACTTACAATAAAATATACAAATTTTTAAAGGCACTTTAAGCGTAAACAGATTTTGTTTACGTTTACATATATAACAGATATATAACGCAACAGAAAATATTACAGTGCGTAAGCCTGATAGAATTATGAAAGGTCGTGTAAAATGACGTTTAAGGTGTGCTAATTCATAAAATGTTGCATGCTTTTAGGCCCAATTAAAATTATTATTTCTTACTGGGCAAAATCAGTTTACACATTGACAGGCAAATAATGCAAAAAAGTTGCACAAGCAACCACAGCATAATATGTCCTTTTTTTCAGGAATGTTGCAGCTATAGGGAAAATAAGTGAAAGTAGGCAAATTAGCAAAGTGTTTGTAAACTTTTAAATGGTTTTTGTAAAAGTTGCGCTGCTGCCGGCGTCGCTGCCGCTGTTGCAGTTAACCATTAGCTCGCCGGGCGTGTCACAAAGAAGCTACCGCTGCCCACAAATCTAATTAGCTAGTCGAGCAGCGTCGAGCAACAGCAGCAGTCAAGGTCGCAATGCTGCAGCTGCTGCAAAAGAAGCCAGAAGCTGGACTCAACGGCAACAAAAGCGGCGGCCAAAGTCAAACAATGATGGCTAGCAAAACCACCAGCCACTGACCCAATTATGTAAATGCAATGCATTTTTCTAAAAGCCAACACCTTTGACGTCACCCGGGCCACAGCAGCCCCCATGTATGTTGTTGCAAAATCAGAAATTGAATATCGTGTTGCGCAATAAGACAGGATAATTGTGCGTGTTGCCGCACACTTGAAGCGCTTTTGGCACACCTGAGCCTTATTGGCTCTTAACAACTGCAAAAGAAGCTAACGGCACTTCAGTTGCCGCTGCACCTGCCCCCAAGCGTCCTGCCTCCTGCCACAATCCACCCACTCGACAATTGGCCAATTGCCATTGCCATGCATATTAGCCAATATCCCAAGCTCGAGTCGCGTTTCAAATAACCAACTAATGCGATGGCTGCGACTGCTGCGCATGTCCTTAACACAGTCGTTGCCATACCCCGTTCCCCGGCCAACCCATCGACAGCCACCTGCGACTTGTCGCTGTCGTGTCCTGCCTGAGCCGAGCTGGCAACAGGTGCTCGGCCACAGGACACACTCCGGCGACTATAAAAACGGACCAAGCTGTCGCCATTGTCGTTAGTCGCACTTGCCACGCTGTTCAACTCGATCTTGTGCTCCAATCCTTGAACAACATCTCTGTGTCCTCCCAGTAAAATGTGCTTGAGGTGTCTTTAGCCAACGGCAAAGTGAACGCTTAAAATGTCAAATCTCCTCGTTGCCCAAATCCAGTGCAATTGAAAAACAAGAAAAGCTAGGAAAATGTCGCTTCTCTGCTTGAGCTTGAGGCGACGATTGACGCTGCTGCTCCTCCTTATGGCAGGTGAGATAAGGTTAAGTTTTAAGTCCAAAAAAAACTCAATAACTTTACAAGAAACTTCTCAAAATGGTTACAAGAAAAGTTTATAGTTTAGATTTGTGGATTTAATTAGCATAAAAAGGGCTTTTTAAAAAATATATATCAATTTGAAAAATAGAGATTAGAACTAAAAATTTCATAGAGAACAATTTTAATTTTTACTTAATTGATTTAATTGCACAGAATAGGCAAGGTTTTAAAAATAGCAGAGACTTAAAAATGAATGCAAGGAACTTAAATGTGATCAAGAATTTAATTCTTTTATACGCTATATTCCTTTACTTAAAAATTAGCTGATTATATAAGTGTATATATATTCTCTTTTTGAAATTTTAATTGTCATGCGATTAGTTCAAGGTTTAATATAAGATTTATAAAAAAAAATGAAACCTCGACCAAAAAAAATTCAAAGCTAACCACAACTCGAATGTGATTAAAAGAGAACATACAAAAATACTTAAAGTATTTAAATTTAATCAGCAAGCTTATGTAAATCATTTTTAATTGTTTATTTGTTTGAATAGTTAAACTAGCAGATCTTGTTTGAAAATAAACCACAACGTCATCAAATTGAATTTCGTGGAATTGATTTCAGCTGAGTTCCCAGAGAAATGCAATATATGCACAGATGTACATTTTAATAGACATACGACCTGAGAAAATATACGTACATACATACATATATGTATATGCATTCAATGAAAAACATCTAATAGAGGGGAATACTGAGTTTTGAATGCTGGAAGTTTATGTCTGAGTTGATTTGCTTCGTGGAAATATTAATTGGTTGACGTAAAAAATTCATATTCATCAGTTTATATAAATATAATAGGTGAACTTATGCATATATATGTATGTAATTGCGTTTAATCGGAATAGTCAAAGCGAATTCTTTATATTTGTGCATGTATCACGTCCAATACGGTTTTGTATGTGTATAATTATTTTAAATCGAGTATATAAGCTAAGTCGAGATAACCCACATTAATATAGCTGCGAGCTCGGGGGAAAACCCATTTTGATAATGTATTTAATTCGCTGTTATTTGTTGTTTTTGCTATTTACATTATGAACATGAACAAAGCAATGTCAATTTCACATTTTTGTGGAATTACTTTTTATCACACAAACTCACATATAATATATGCCAAAGAGAATTTGTTTTATTTTTGTTATCTAACGAAGCGATGTGGGTTTTATTAAGCCGTTATCTTGATTCACACATATCCCTGTCCGTTGGTCCGATTGACCCGCTATTAATTGCGTTCTTCGGCAATTAAAGTCTGAAGGGTTCGAACGGAAATTGAACATCCGTAGAAAATATGAATCCCCCAGGGGCGACCAACAAACACACCCACAATAAATTGTTGCTTGCTCCACAGCGGCGCCGCTGCGAACGGCGCCCATCGAAGCGGAGACGTCGGCGTCGGCGGCGGCCACCTGGGACCAGTGGCCAGCGGGCATGTTGAGAAATTCTTATCGCCGCCTTGGCGAAAACGGAAGCCCTTTGCCAAAATTTGCTGCTGTGGAAATGGCGCCCGAATTTGGCGACGCGTTCGCGAAGGCGTTCAATTTCCCGGCGCTTCCGATGAGCGGTTTGGGCAGGCGCTGGCGTCTTTGGCATCAGCGTTACGACAAGTATCTGAAGGAGCTGCAGGTGCATCGGACGTGGGTGGGCGACCTGCAATCTCCGGCCGCTGAAGAAGGCAGCGAACGGGCGCAACTGTGGCAGCTACCTGCCAGGACCAGGACCTCAACAAGGCCACAGCGTCAACGTCAACACAAACGCGATCCGTCCGAATATCAAGGTCCACGCTTTCGACCCTCCATCAGCGCTGGTGAATGGCTTAAGTTTGTCAGCGTGCTGTTTACTAAGTGTCACCTTCTCTTGCAGGAGTAATGACCAACCTGGGCGACTTCTTTAACCAGCTGAAGGCGAACGTTCAGTTCGCCGAGCACTCGCAGCAGCTGGGCGAGGCCGAGTCCCAGCTACTGGACGGCGCGCATCCACATCCGTTGGATCCGGCTAATGCCGGCGACACCGAAGACGACGCTGATTATGATTCCGGCCAGCCGCCCGACCGCAAGACCGCTTCCAAGCTGCTACAGTCCGTGCGCAGTTATCGGCCCTCGCAAAAGATACGCTCGCTGGTCTCGCGCAATCCCAACGGATATCGCGGATCGCAGTTCATCGATCCCAGCTACATGTGGCTCGGCCTGGGCAAATGACCATAAGCTGGTGCTGCTGCTGCTACTCCTCACAACGATGGATTCGTCCCCTGGCTAGCCCGCCGCTGCTGCTGCTGCTGCTGTTCTTCCTCCCAACATCCTTTCAAGCAACTACTATCTGTGTGTACATACATATACATATATATTTATAGTTCAAGGCAAGCATTAAAAGATGCCCCAATTAAAATGGCAAAAAAATATTTGATTTCGTTACAATATACACGAGCTGCATACGTTATTCAAGTGGGTATATATGTATGCATATACTATATAAGGGTTTTAACATTTCAAATGTATGTATGTATATATAAATGATTTTGGTGTCGCTTAGCTTCACGCTTGCTAACAGTCGATTCGGTAATGTTAATTTAGATTTTTGTATAGCTGGGATAGTTGGTGCCCTGATTGGGCGCAGCGACAACTTGCTGGGAGTTTATCAACGGAAGCTGCTGTTCGCGCACGAGCTGGATTTGCTTGAAGAGAGCGAAGATGCCGCAGTAGATGTAGATTTGCAGCCCTGAAAGAAATCATATAATGCGCAGTTAGCTTTTGTATTCAACAAGAGATGGATATATATATGTATATAAGCACTTAAGCACCTGATAAGACTCATATATAAACATGCATGCAAGTATGTGTGTAAAAAGAACCCGGCAAAGCATGCAGCCATTACAAGTGAATACACACACATATGCATACATACATTGCTATGCATTTGTGTACGTATATTTAAGTAGCATGGAGTCCACATTGTTTTCGCCATACATTTAGACAAACAGGCTGACTCACCTAGTATACTTGAGCTTAAAATCAGTGGAATAATAAAGCTGCCAAATGATCCGCTACTCAGTGCAGCAATTAAGAAGAATAACTGATATATACAGCTGAAGAGGAGTCCGATGCCAGAGTTGATCAGCCAGGGCAACAGCATCAGATGGCGTTCCTGCATTAGAGAAAAAGAGATGAGCATACGATTGCATGAGAATTTTCAAGCAAAGGCAAGGAGAGCGATAAAACGACAGTGCCAGTATAACACCAGATATGACGTTTGCAGCGTCCACGTCTCGCACCTCCCCTCCCTTCTTACCTTCATAGTGCCCAGGACCAGCAAGCTGGAGGCCATCAAATTCATTACAACTATGGCCAAGTAAATGCTGACCACAATAATAATAGCTGCGAAAATAAGATTTGATATTGTTTCAGCATACTCTGCACTTGTCCGTTTTCCCTTATTGTAATTACTTACCCAAGTGCACTTCCTCATACTTTTCCATATTACCATTGTCAGACACAATGCGTTTGGCAATCACGTCGGCATATCCCAAAGCGATGGAGAACCCAATTGTCACAACAGAGGAGATCACGATTCCAAGCCAGCCGAGGACGATGCCGGCGGTGTTGAGACGCATGCAGAACAATTTATTCATCATTTTTGAATTTTACGCTTGTTCCTATTATCGAAATCAAACGAAATTGCTTTTAAAATAACAACCAAAGGTGAGTTGCTTTGTATAATGAAATCTAATGCCAAATACACAAACATATAAATAAACACACACTCACATACCTTAAGTGAAAAATACGCTGTTGCTTCGAAAACGTTTCGATTGAGAATGAATGCAATGCGAGAACGTTGCCCGCAGCAAGTTAACAATATAGCAGGTTGACACTGTCCAATACACATTTACATTATTTGATGCTTTGGCTGTTACTAGCACTGTTACTGGTACTGGCAGTGTTACTGTTACTTTACATAGCAATGCTAATAAATGAATGGCGGCAATTATAATTTAATTCGCATCAATTAATGCTGTGCCTGCTATTTATAATTTCGATATTAATTAGCATATAGTAGCAGTTACAAATAAATATGACTGCGACTGCGGACATTGCCAGACTGTTGCAGAAACTCAATTGCGCCTGTGATAAAATTTCAAAATAACTGTTATACGCGTGAGTGACATTGAATTAAAACTGTTATAAGTTTCTCTCCTGGGAGCCATAAGCACACACACAAGCCCACTCTTTATTTAATTCTAAAGCTGGGGAGATGAATGGATGGGGCACACACAGAGTAAAGGCGCGTCAGTTGTTGTTTGCCTGTTGCGTGCGTCGGTTGGTATTTGAACGTTCTGTTCGCGTGAGATCATCTTAAGTTGCGTTTTGTGGAAACTCTGAAAATTGTTGTTAACTGTCTCAGAGAATAGGCTCGGCCTTAAAATGAAAATCGAGACAACCGTGGAAAGTGGGCCCTGCAACTCAGACCTACGCAGTTGGTGCCTGGGCATAGCCGTCTTTACTCTTTTTACCACAACAATAAACACGATATTTTCTCCAGGAGGTGAGTAAATTTGTCAATTTGTAATTTACTTTACACATGTATATATATAAATTTAAAAAATGTGTTTTTTTTTGTGATAAGACTTTCCATGGAAATTTTATGCTTTTATGCAAATACAGCGCCAACACGTATATACATATATATAAAAATATGTATTGAGATACATGCCTATAAAAATACATACATACACACGTATATATAAAGTATGAGCTAATACTTTGCTATACAAGGCGTTTCGAAACGTGTTCTCATGGCGGGGGGGAGAGCTTTATTCTATTTTGTTGTCATTTTCAGTGTTTCGATTGTTGTTTTTTTTTCTTCATAAATTACATAGATAGTTTGGAATTTAAAACCGATTCGCGGACGCCAAGTTTGAATAAAGCGATGATCACACATTAAGTCGAACTCTTAATTCTTATTTTGCAGCTCTGAGTTTTATTGGGTTCGCAATCGTGGTCGTCACAAATGTTTGCTTACTTATTGGCTGCCTACGGGTGAGTAATTTTTCAGTTTTAAAAATGTTTACGTCACATTTATTTTATACATGGCCGCATTTTCTGTAAATGTATTTTGTTTATATCTGGACCAAAATGGTAGCAGATATATATTCTTGATAACCCATATCTGTAACCAAAGATTTCTCGTACACACACACACACACGTGCACACAAGCACACAGCTATATTATTGAGCGCAACAAGTGTTAAATTTTGCTATTTTTGCACAGCCAAAAAATTCAACATTTGTGGCTATTTTTAAAATTGTTTTTTAAAAGCATAACGGGCATATTGCTTCTGCGCAAGCTTCGTTATTTCATATTAAATCAATATTTTCGTTACTCTTGTATATCCCTTAATTGATGAGGTACTTCAATTTGTAAATATGCTACCTATTTAACTAAGCGAATATAAAATGTTCTATAAATAAAATCTAAAATAATTCTTCTATTTTTCTACCATTCAAAAGCCTAATATATTGAAAAGAGTAAGTATTGTTATTGGAGGTTGTATAAAATCGAAAAACAAGTTGAGTCAAGAACTACCTATAAATCAGCCAAAAAATAGCATAAGCTATTATATAACAGGGTATCAATCAGTCGTTGACACATGTTGCGCTCTATTATTTAGTTACACAAACTTGGGCTAATGATAATAGACACAGAGCGCCTATCACATAACATATAATATTATGTTACCATATTATATACCGCAATATAAATATATATTTAATTCCGATTTTCCCTTACAGTATAACCACGTACTGGTTGGCATCTGGCTGATATACGCCATCATCCTCGTCATCGGCTTCCCGTTTGCCGTGCTCGGCACCATCTTCCACTATGGCGGCTTTCGCGAGGCAACGGGCTTCAGCAATGTGTTTATGGCCCTTCTCGTATACATATTAACCTTGCGTAAGTTGATCTTCGGTTAAAAATCTGATCAGTGGTTTTATTAACGTTGTGTGTTCTGCAGTGATTTACCTGTTCTGCGCCCGCCTCGTCTACTCGTACTACCTGCAGCTGAAGAACCGTGAATCCAATCCACAACATTCGGTTGTCGTTTAAATCTCCAATTGCTTGTCAAATTTCGTGTTAATCTCATCACGTTGATTGCATTTCTCACCGATTGTTTAATTAGAGTTTAATGTGTGCCTTCATGTGTTGTTTTTTATCGTGTTTATATTTATGAATAAATATATGTAACAGATTTGTAATGAAATACGTTCGTATTGAATTGCAATTTGTCGTTAAACATGTTATTTACTTCGGCGCAGCTATCAACAGTTCAAATATACATATACATACATACAGGGTGCTACTAAAAGCTAAACATTCTATAGGACTTACTCAACAGTTAAAACAATATTCATTAATACACATAGTCGGCTAAATAATATATATATATATACCTCGATATAACTACCATACTGAACTAATTCTAACTAGCTATCGTATCGCTCCTTGCCTAAACATAAAATGGAAAGTTGGTCTTCTTGGTTGTTTGCGTGAAGCTCGTCTCCGCGTTCGTCTGGCTGCTCAGTTTTGCTTGCATCGCCGCAAAGATGCGCGCCGTCTGACCGTTGCCATTATTGCTGTTGGCTGCTGCAACGGCCGCCATTCCGCCCAGATTCAGTTCCAGCTCGAAATGTGCTAGGCTTGTTGTGGTTGTCTGCATTGGCGCCTGCGTCGTCTGCCTGTTGGCCGCGACCAGTTTTCATCTGGGCGTTGTAATGCTGGGCAGCTTCTCCAGAAAATCATTGGCCAGCACATCCTCAATCTCCTGCATGCAATTGGCCACACTCTGCTCCGTATCCGCATAGTTGCACGGACTTGGCCGGCTGATACCCAGCGTCGAGAAGAACGGATAGAGCTCCGGCAGCGATTGCAGCTGCTGGAAGCCCAGCATCAGGTGGCGATTGCGCGGACGTTGCAGCAGCTAGAATGGAAAGTAATTAGTGAGGGTTCGAAGTGGATCCAAAGGATCACTTACCGGCGAATGGCTTGTGTACTTCATGTCCATGAGGCGCGCCACACGACGCACGTGCGGCACGTAGAGCGCATTGGGCAACGCGGCCAGATTCTCAATGCTGCCATTGGGCATTGGCAGCGGCACGACCTCCTCGTGCACATCGAACTCGGTGCCCACAAAGGCCCAACGGTACATTTGGAAGTGCGGCAACTTAGTCGCCGGCAGGACACAGCCCAGCTCCAGCAGCTTGCAGGCCTCCAGCTGCACGGAGCGCCAGTGCTGCATGGGCGTCTGGGCGTTAAGGCCGTTGCTGGCACTCGAGTTCGACGACGACCAGGAGACATCGATGCCGGGCAACAGACGCGCTTGTTGGCTAAGCGAAGATGTTTATTAAAGTATTCATTTAAAAAGGGATTCAATTGGGACTCACCTGCGCTCCTCGCTCTCCGACTTGAGTTCCTGTTCCATTTGCAGGAATACCTGCACCATTTCAGCGATGATGATGGGCCACAGCGAGGTCACGTGATCGGGCGACATGCGCAGCAGCAGCACACGGAAGCACAGAAAGACGGCAGCCTGGACAGAAGGACCCAAGGGCACCAGACGCAAACTGTTGGACAATTGTTCTGTAAGATAGAAATAAAAGTAATATTAATATAAGTTTCTTTTTGGTTTATCTAATTTAATTATACCCTGTATATCTGGCATATATTTGTTGTGCTGATCGAATTCGCTGCAGTAGATGACGAAGGCCAGGCGCTTGAGCAGCATGGCGCGCAGTTCGTATTCCTGGTCGCGCGAGGCAAAGATGTTGAGGCTGCCCGCCTGGGAGAGGCTGACGCGTGTCATCAGCTCACGGAATGTGGTATTGTCGTAGGTCATCAGGCTGTCCATGATCTGGCGCCAGAAGGGCAGGCACGAGATGTGCATTTGAAAGAAGGATGTGTCCAGCAGCAGATCCAGCATATCCTTGCGCCACGCCTTGCGCGTATACTGATAACCACTGAGGCTGGCCAGCAGAGCGGAGCACGCATAAAAGAAGGGCACATTCCGTGCCGTATGATTCTTCAGATAGGGCGTTATATTATACAGCAGTGTGGTGACAATCGTGACCACCTTGTCCTTCTCCTGCGAGCCGTAGGCCACGTCCAGCAGATTGGACAATATGCCGGCTAGGACGCTCTGTGCCTGCAGCGAGTACTGTTGAATGCCGCCCAGACTGTTGTCCTTGGCATGGCCGTCGGTGTCCTCCTTAACGGCCAGATTGCGCCGGAGCCATGTCGTCTGCTCCAGACAGGCGCCCGCCACGCTGGACAGCGACTCCACCAGCCGAGCGGTCACGTCGTGCAGCTCGCGCACCTCCTTCTTGTCGGGGAACGGCATCTGCGGGCAACGCTGCACGAACTCGTTGAGCAGCATGAGGAGCGCAAATTGCGCTGGCGGCGACAGATTCAATCCGTCCCGTATGAGCACGAGGAGCGAGGCCCACGCATCTGCGAGCTGTGGCGCTGGCGCAGATCTCATATAGAAATAGAACAGTTCCAGGGCGCTCACCTCGATGCTCAGCTGGGCGGGCGGTCGGTGTATGGGCGGCGGCGACTTGACCACCTGATGCAGGGTCTGCACAAAGGAGTCCATGGGCATGACGCGTATGCTGGAGACCAGCGAGACCAGGCTCAGCTGGGCGGCGCAAGCCTGCAGCGTCGAGTTGCGCTGGAACTGCTCCGCAATGGCCGCGTTGGAGTTGGAGCCGTTGGAGCTGGAGTTGCAGTTGGCGACGCCGCGCTGCTGCCAGGTGACCGCGACGGCGGCCAGGAAGTTGCAGCCATGATGCAGCGACACGGGCGAGAGGAACTCCAGCAGCTGCTGCCGCACCGGACGCAGCTGGCCCAGCTCGCTGTCCCAGATCGCCGCCACGCTGGTCATGATCCGCGGCAGATGAGAGAGCACCGCATTCCGGGCCGCTAGAAGCTGTGGATTGCGTGGCGCCGATGCTGTTGAGGTGGCCTCATTGGCCGAGAGAAAGGAGTGCACAATGCTGTTGAGCAGCTGGCCGGTGCTGGAGCTCTGGGAGGCGACGCTGGTCTGCGGATAGGCCTGGTTAAAGAGATGCGAAAGCGCCGTCTGCTGCGTGTTGTCCAGCAGACAGTAGTGACAGAGTATGGTCAGCGCCTCCAGCTGCGAGAGCACATAGTCGGGCGGAAAGTGACGCTGCTGGGGCAGCGTGAGCCGCGCCAGACGATCCAGATTGTTGCACAGCTGATGGACCACGCTGATCACAATGTTGGTCAGCGAACCGAAGCTGAAGCAGTTAAGGGAGCTGGTCACCAGATCGGTCCAGTTGCGATGCAGATGACGCAGTCGCTCCTGCTGCAAGGCGCCCAGCACGGCGGCCAGGAACATGGGCTGCTGACTGATCAGGCAGTTGGGCAAATACTTGACGTTCGCAGCGGCTCCCTCGGCTAGACGCGTGGGAGAGGCATTGCCGGAGGCATTGTTGTCCTCGCCGGCGCCAGCGCTGGGCGTATCCTGACGCAGCTGATGGACCTCGTGCTCCAGCCGTATGACGGACAGCAGCAGACGCAGCAGCTGCAGCTGAAAGCAGTCGGCGTGCAGCTGATCGTCCTGCGGATCATTAAAGCTGAGCACCTGATCCGCATAGCTGGCGCCGCCGCCGCCGCCGCCTGCCCGTCGATTGTAGCTGCAGACGGAGCTGTTGAGGCAGTGCAGCATGACCTTCTGCAGCTTGGCGCGCGCCATAAGATCGGCTATGTAGCAGGCCAGGCCGCGTCCCATGCCCTTGACGATGTCGATGAGCTCGGTGCAGATGAGCGCCAGCAGCTCAATGCTCTCCAGCTGAATCCGGCGATTATTGACAACATCCTGCAGCGTCGGCGGCTGACGCTGTGCGTCCAGCGACTCGCGCTGAAAGTAGCCGCGTGCATAAAACAACAGCAGCGTCACCAGCAGCTCCAGCTGCATGCAGCCGCGATATCCTTGCGCGTACTCCGAGTTGCTGACGCTGCCGCCGAAGCCTTTGCCCGAGATGCTCTTGCGATGTCGGATGAGCAGCTGCTTCAGACTGCCGCTGGTAAAGGATGTCGTTATCGACAGGCAGAGAAACGTGCGCTTGTCGCAGCAAATCATGTTCCGTAGCGTTTGCAGCGCGTAGAGCGTCTGACGGGTGTCGTAGATCGCGAGATAGAGCAGCAGATGATTGTGATAGAGATGCGCTACATCTGTCTGACGGGAGCTGCCAGCGATGCCCAGCGAGCTGCTGCTCTTTGTCGAGGAGCGTATGCTCTGCTGCTCCTCAGCTGCTGCAGCTGCTGCTGCCGCCGCTGCTGCCGCATTCTGACGCAGGATCTCCACATTTTGTTTACCCTTCTCGAGCGTCTTTTGCCAGTCGGGCTGCAGTTTGCTCGTCTCGAGGCACAGATTGCGTCGCTTGTCCTCCACATTGATGGTGCTGCTGTGCTGGGTGCTCGGCTCGTTGCCCAGCTCCGTTTCCTCCTCGCTGTGCGTAGCCGCCGCCGCCTCAGCGTCCAGCTGCTCCGCCAGATTGCTGTGATTAGAGTCTGTCGAGGTTTTCGAGATGCAGCTGAGTCGTTTCTTCTCGCTGCTGGTGAGCAGCTTCTTGCGTTTGCGCAGCTCCTTGGCCAGCTTCTTGCCGACAGCCGCCTCGTTGAAGTACTCGTCGGCGGGCAGCGCGTGCTCGTTGTCCGGCGCCGCATCCTCGGGCTCGTTCAAACTGCACTCGCCGGGCGTCTTCTCGCGCGTCAGCCGATACGTCTTGCGGCTCTTGATGCGATCGTGCTGGGTGAGCGCCTCCGTGACGCGCTCGCAGTCGCCGACAAAGCGCTTGACGTCGTCGACAACGTTGCCAACGCCAACGCCGCCGCCGCCGCCTCCTCCGCTGGAGCTGATCGTTAGACTGTCCTCCTTCTCGATGCTGGTCTCGCGCAGCTCCGAGTCCGACTCGAAGTCGCTGCTCTCCGAGTTGTCCGTGATGTCCTGGTCGTAGTGCAGCGAGGGTTCCGGCTCCGCCGGTGTCGGTGCCAGCGCCACCTCACTCTCGTCCATGGCGCTGGCCAGCTTCTGTTCGAGTGGCGTCTGCGGCGCATCCTTGTGGGCGCTGTGCACCAGCTCGATGCGCGGCTCCTCCAGATCGGTCTCATCATCGAAGTCGTGCGCATTCTCCAGCGGATTTATGATCAATCCAATCGTGCTGATGTCCTGCACCGCTTCGGTGGCCAGCGGCGTTTTGTCGCTCACAAAATTGGAGGTTTTATTGGTTTTGCCGCTGAGCGTCACGCCGAAAATCTTCTTGGGCAGATGCCGAATGGGACTCTTCTTCTTGCCGCCGGCGCCGCCAAGTACGCTGCTGGCCGCCTCCATATGATGGTACTTGACATTGCCCTGCTCCGAGCTGATGGCATAGACGTCGCGTTCAAAGGCCGGCGCCTGCTGCTCCTCATCGCCGGCATGCTCCGACTCGGCCGCCTCGCGGAACAGCTGCTGCATGTGCACGATGCCCACGCGCTTGGAGCTGGCCGCCAGCAGGATCTTGTAGAGAGGCTTGGTCAGGCGCGCCAGGTCGCCGCGCAGCAGCGACGCCTGCAGCCAGTTGATGACGAACGTGCGCTCGGACATGTAGTGGGGCAGGGCCAGCGTGTCGAGCACCTTGAGCAGCGTCTTCTCGAAGCCGCGCGACATCTGCTTCTCCCGGCCGAGGTGCCAGAGCAGCTCGAACTTCTTGTAGCTGCGCGCTTGACTCTCGCGCAGGCGTTCCATGCACGCATTGGGGCAGAGCAGCTGCGCATCCGTCAGCCGCTCCAGCTGAAAGCTGCGCAAAGCGTTGCTGGCGCCGTGACCCGACTGCGCCTGGGCCTGCAGCAGATGCTGGGCATGCATGCGATTGCCAATGACCGATTCGACCAGGCCCGATTCCAGGCAGCTGTGCAGCTGATGCAGCAGCGCTGCTATCTGGGCTGGATCGATGCCCGGCGTGCCCAGGTAGTCCCACAGTATGGAGCTGACCAGCTGAAAGACGCGCGTGCGCTGCTCCATGTAACTGACGTGGCCGAACTTGAGCAGTGGCAGCATCACCACAAAAGTGACGCCCGGGCTGGTTCTGTGCTCGATCTGGGAACGCAGAAGACTGAAAAGAAAGTTACGTTAAGCATGGCCAGCAAATTGAGTACGTCTTTTATAGTTACCTAATTAGATCGAAGAGCGTCGTGATGGCGGCCACCTGCAGCTCCTTGTCGCTCTGCGCAAAGCAGGCCACCAGGCAGAGCACCTTCAGCCAGTTGGGCAGCTCGGGTTCTGTAAGAGATTGTGGAATTAATTGTGGAATAATTATTTATAGTATACTATACAGTTACCATTCTTGTCCAGCACAATGTGCTTGTTGCAATTGGGAAAAGTGGACATCTCGACCAGCAGCGTGGCGGCCAGCTTGATGGCCGCGCGCAGTGCAGTGCTCAACTGCAGCTCGGCCAGCTGCTGGACGCTGCGCTGTGTCTGGCCGTCGATGAGCAGCTTCTGTTGTGGCTCCTCGGTCGCGTCGCTGTCGCTGCTCAGCTCGCTGGCGCTCAACGCGGGCAGCGAGAGATTGAGCAGACGCTGCAGCTGCTTGGAACGCGGCACGAGATCCACGCGCAGCAAATCAAATAGTCGCTCGATTTGTGACTCACGCGCTGGGCACTGATGCTCGAGCACCTGCTCCACAAGGAACAGGCTGGAGCTGTGACTGGAGCTGCGCTGCAATTGCACCTTGACGGCGCATTTGCTGTCGCCTGAACTGAAGTCGGTGCTGCTGGTGCCGCTCTCGATGTGGAGCAGCTGACGCGAAAGGTAAACCTCAAAGAAGATCTCGTATTGTCGTATGCACTTTTCTAATATGGAGAAACCGCGCTGTTGCTGCGCCTTGGACTGTTCGTCGTCCAGCTGAAACTCGGGGCAGTGCTCGGGTGGTGCGCTCTTGGGCGGCTCCTCACCAGCATCGTCGGTGGCGTCATTAGGCGCCGCGGCACTGGGCGCTATGACAATATCCTTGGGTCGCGTTTTCTTGGGGCTGCTGCGAATAAAGGGCACCTTGGCCTTGGCCTTGATCTTCTTAATGCTGCGCGGCGTATCCAAATCCGACGAGGACTGCTGGCCCGTATCCGAGGCGCTTATCTGTTAGACAAAGAAGTTTTTTTAAAGGGGTTCACATTTATAGTTTATAGTGCTTACATCCTTGTCTAGTTCGGAGAGTCGCGAAAAGGATTTCGCCTTCTTTTTAGGACTGTGTCGCACAACGCTCTGATTGGAGGCCGAGCGTCTGATGAGCTCCTCATCGTTGGGCTCTGCGCTTTGCGAATGCTCGCCAAACTGATTTAGACGCGAGTCGGACTTACTTTTCTCCAGGGCATTGGCCTGTGTGGCAGACTCCAAGTTGTTGCTGCTGCCGCCGCCGCTGGGATTAACAATCTTCTCATCGGAACCAGAGTTGCTGTGTTCCATTAACTTATTCAATTTAATTGGACTTCTGCGGGCACAAAGGAAATATTCTTATAGACAAATGTTCTTTCATTATTCTATAATTACTCACGTTATCATCGGCTGGACGCGTGAGACAATTTTCATGCATAGCTTGAGGGAGGCGGTGACCTCGTCGCTGATCAGGCGATCCATGTGCAGGGAGAGCAGCTGGGTAATGGCCAGAAATACTTTGGGCAGATAGACGCGTGTGGTTTCCGTATACATTTCGAGTGAGATGGTCTCGAGCAGGAATTCGGTGAGCACGCATATTTCCAGCACACACGGATCACCGGAGCCAACGATGCTGGCGAATTTGCCATCGCTATTGGACTGGGCAGAGCTGGGCGCCTGCTGGCAGGCGCGCTCAAACATGTTGGTCATGTAGCTCCAAATGTACGCCGGATCGAAGGTGGCGAAGAGCAGATTGGCCGACTTGAGCGCGTCCGCATTGCTGCTAGAGATGTACATCGCCCGTATTATGTCGTGCAGCACAAAGTCTAGCACGGCGCTGCCGATCTCCGCCTTGTCCAACAGCGAGAGCATAATGCGATACGGCTTCAGGTCCATCGGCTGGCACTCCAGGCTCAAGCGCAGCGTATTCACGAGTGCGCTGATGAGTATGTGCCGGGAATGTGTGATAAAATAGGGCTCCTCCTTCTGGCCGTCGAGTGGCGCCGAGTCCAGCGAGAGTGTGTCGTAGGTGGGCGAGTTTTTGGTCACCTCGCTGGCCAGCAGCCAGGAGAAGAGACGCCTATTAAGCGACATGTCGCGTCGCAGTATCGTATTTAAGCCGTTGGTCACCAGCACCACCAGCTGCTCCTCGTCCAGCAGTTTGGTGTGCATGGGAAAGCCCAGCAGCAGGAACTCCAGCGTATTGCGCTGCACCAATATCACAGCATCGTTGAGGCAGGCGCACAGCGCTGACATCATGATCTCTCGATTGTGACCCATTATGTATATTTGCTTCTGCATGTCCAGACGCTTGTTGAAGTGCTCCAGCAGGAACGTGATGGCGGGCAGGCGAATTGACGCATTGTTGGCAACCGATTCCCACAGCACCGTATAAAAGTGCATGGGATTCACCGCCAGGCAGACGTTCTTGAGCAGCGCACTGATGCGCTCAAAATGATCCAGCCCGCAATCGTAGCCGGGCAAGACGCCGCTGAGGAAACCGCTTAAAGCCGGCCGCAGCTTATCGCCCAGCGGCACAAAGTATGTCTCGTAGATTGTCAGCAGGGCCGGACGCACGTTCATGGCCGCATAGCCGAGCAGTGGAAAGAGTCCAGCACTGTGTGAAAATAATGATAAAGATAACCATATGCATTTTCAAGCTCACACTGGTTGCCAAGGCTACGACTACGACTCAACTCACCCATAAATAAACTCGGTGGCCAGCCGTTCGGGTCCCGTCTTGCTGAATATCACGGAGTACGTCTCGAGCGCCTTCAGATGCACGCCCGAGGGCAGGGCGGGATGCATGCATTGTGCCAGACGCTTGGCTATCTTCAGTCGTCTGGGTATGACCTGGTACTGTGTATTACTTGATATGGCCTATCGCGGAACGAGTTTGAGCGAGAGAATTAAAAGTGAATTAATGCACAGTGAATAATGGAACTAATGAATATTTGAAACTATTAATAAATTAAGGGAAATATGAGTAGTACTAATATGTTAAGCAGTTATCCGAACAGAGTTAAGTCTAAAATTTATTTATATGCTTTATCAACTTTCTGCTTGAAACTAAAATAGATTTACATTCATTTGTTTGACTCGAACTTTATCAAGTACAGTGCGGCCCAAAAATTAGAGCTTTTTGAGATAAGAATTATTCAGAAATAATTATTTTTAAGTTCTAATTTTTACTCTTAACAAGAACTAGAAATAGCCTTGAGGATATATAAAGTTGGATATGATTCCTATGAATGTAAATGCTTTAAAAACTAGTCATGGCTTTTAGAAACTACTTTTCGCCCTTCTTTGAGATGGATTCATCCATCTGAGTAATCAAATTGAGACATTTGGTACTTAAAACATTTTAAGAGCTTAACGAATTGAAATTGGTGACTACAAAATAAAACTTTAAAAACTTTGTAGTTTGATGTAGTTGTGAATATCAGGAAATATAATAGCGATAACGAGCTCGAGCAAACAAATGCATGAATCAGTGCGGGCGGGCTTTGTTGACTGTTACACTATAATCAGAACTAGAGGAGAAAAAAACGAGGGCGCGCGTGGCCGGAGCAAAAGTTAAGCGACAATTTGGTTGGGTCAGTGCATACCTTGCTTAGTTTGCCCAGTGCGGCAATTAAATCCGCCCACTCGCTGGAGTATTCGAAATTGCGCAGCGCTTTGTCAATGTTGGTCATGTATTGGCGATATTTGGTCTCGGCCATGAGCTTTTGCTCCTCGACGAGCGTGTCCGCAGACTCCATGGCGACGTTTGTGACTGAGTTGTTGGCTTTAAAGAGAGACACGAAGAAGTAAAGCAACAATGAAACAAACAATAGGAAAATCAATAACAATTAACAAACACTTGTTGCCGCTGCGTGTCCTTGAGTTGTTTTTTTTTTTTTTTTTTTTTCCGCTGGTTATAACCGTTAAAGCATACACATATTTAATGAGTGTGGCAGCCAGCGCACACGCGTCCGCATCTGCGTCAGCCGAAGCTACGGTAACGGCTACAGCTGCTGCCAACAATGGACAAAATGTTGAAATCACTAGCGAAAAAAGCGTTTATGTGTGTCTGTGTGTGGGTTCTTTGTTCACATACACACACGCATGTGGCATCAAATTGAATTTGTTTGTTTCGTTTGTGTGTATTTATTTCACATTTCACCTTATTAACCCCCTTAGTGGGCAGCACAGTTTTTTTTTTATTTAATTTTTATTTGCTGCTGCTACTGCTGCTGTTGTTGCTCGCTCTCTCGCGCACGTCACACAATTAACTGCGAATGCAATTACTGTGACGACGACGACGACGACGACGACGACGGCTGGCTCGCGACTTGAGACTCGCGAGACTGTCGACCAGCTGATGACGAATTTTTTGCAGACAGACGACGACGACACACAGTTCAACTTTTGTTTATTATTTGCGAATTACGTTCAACGCTAGCACGGCGACATTTCGTATCGCCATCGTTATTTGCACATGTTTATTAATATGAATTATTGATTTACATTGCAAAATTATGCGTTTTTGGCAACCCAAAAATAGAAAATCACAATAACCAAAGCAGTCTGCTGGTCGTGGTCTTATATTTTCTAATATATTGTCACGCATATCGATATATCGATAGAGTGCTCAAGTTAAAGTGGAGTGACACCTGCCTTTTGCTTTCTTTCGATATTTGACGGTTGCTAAAATCACACGCAAAAATAAACCTTTGTTAGTTTTCATTAGATAATATAAGTAAAATTTTAATATAAAGACACAAAGCAAAAATTCACAGTAATTGTAATTTAGTTGCTTGCTATTTCGGCAAACTTTTATACGATAGTTGAACTAAAAACTTTAAATAATTTTTTCAATTTTTTTTAAATTTAATTTTTTGGTTTTATAGATTATATTGAAGTTGGTAACTTGTATTCGTTTCACTGAAAATACTATTAAATGACAGTAAAATGGGAAAATATCAAAACAATCAAATATTACAATTTCAATGTTTGTCTTTACTGAATTTCAATTTATTTCGATATTTTTGATTTATCCGCTTTAAATTAAAAGACATTCCATAATATCAAAGTCAAAATATATTTACTACTTTCAGAAACTGAATAAATTACTAAACGAAAGTTCTTGCAATACTTGTAAATAAATAAAGGACGACTTTTTAAATGCAGAAGCAAACGCGATATAACTTAATGAGAAAAATGAATAGAATTGTCCACGTGAAGTTTGCAACCTTTAAAATTGTGAATATATGACTCTGTTCTGCCTCTACTTCTTCTTCTTATTCTTGCCCTGTGGGGCTGCAACTGGAGCGCCAGTCAGCGCCGCCAGCTCCTTCTTCAGATTCAACAGCACATCCACCTCGGGCTTCCAAACGTTCGCATCTCCGCTTGCTTTCAGTGTGCGCACTTTCTCGCCCTGCTGAGTGATTTTGTCTTCCAGTGCTTTAACTTTGGCTGCATCGGAGGCGGGTGCGGGAGCGGCGGCAGCAGCGGGTGCAGCAGCTGACTGCGCGGCTTTGGCTGCCTCCAGTTGCTTCTTTAGATCGAGCAGCACATTTACTTCGGGCTGCCAGACAGCCTTGTCTTTTGTGCTGGACTTCAATTGGCGCACTTTCTCGCCCTGCGCCTGCACAGCCTTCTCCAGATCTTGCACAGATTGGGCTGCAGCAGGAGCTGGAGCTTTAACTGCAGCTGCTGCTGCTGCTGGCGCTGTCTTCTGTGCGGCTTCCAATTGCTTCTTCAGCTCGAGCAGTTTGCTCACCTCTGGCTGCCAGACGGTCTTGTCTTTTGTGGTTGACTTTAGCTGACGCACCTTGTCGGCCTGCGCTTGCACAGCTGCCTCCAGCTCTGCCGCAGTCGATTGTTGTAGCGCAGCCTTCTTGGCGTCCTGTGAGCCACCATATTTGCCCTTGAGCTCATCGATGAAGGCCTGCTCCAGTTTGGTGAACAGCGGCGAGGGTTTGCCAATCTTGTGTCCAGTGGGCAGCAGCAACGTGGCGAGAGGTTTGCTAAAAATAATTTTAATTTAAATACATTTCAGTCAAATTTGTTAGTGGATTGTCTTACTCGGCATTTAGTGGCGTTTGTTTGGCGTTCAGCTGGGCGAACATAGTGCGCGCCGTGCTGGGCATGTAGGGGAAGAGCAGATTGGCCAGCAGACAGGCTATGTTGGCGCACAGGCCAATGATGGTGGCGGCACGTGCCTGCTGCTCCGCGCTGCCCTTGAGCAGCACCCAGGGCTGCTGGGTTTGCATGTAGCCGTTGCCATGTCGCGAAATGGCCAGCAGGTGACGAATGCCGTCGCGCAGCTTGGCCTTCTCCAGCGAGGTGATGTAGCCGCGCAGCTCGCGATTGATCAGCGCCAGCAGCACCAGCTCATCCTGGTTGAGCACAATTTGCGGCACGGTGCTGTTGAAGTTCTTCTCGCAGAAGACCAAAGCGCGATTTACAAAGTTGCCCAAGTTGTTTAGCAGCTCGGAATTGTTGCGGGCGGCCAGATCGTTCCAGCTGAAGCTGGAGTCCTGACCCTCCGGACGTGCCGAGGCCAAGTAGAAACGCCAGACGTCGGCGGGTATGCCCGTCTCCTGGGCATCGTTGCCAAAGACGCCAATGCCGCGACTCTTGCTAAACTTGCCGTCCTCGTAGTTGAGGTACTCGGTGGCCATGATGTGGCTGACCAGCGTGTTGCCCTTGTTAATGGCCAGCAGGATGCTGGGCCACACCACCGAGTGGAAGGGCACATTGTCCTTGGCCATGAACTGGAAGAGCTCCACATCGGTGCCGGCGGCGGGCTGCCACCACTGCAGATACTCTTTGGTGTAACGCTTCGTCATGGACACATAGCCGAAGGGCGCATCGAACCACACGTAGAACACCTTCTTCTCGAAGTTCTCGTGCGGCACGGGTATGCCCCATTTGAGGTCGCGCGTTATGCAGCGCGGCTTGAGACCCTCGCGCAGCCAGGCGCGCGTAATCACGCGCGCATTGTGCGTCCAGCCATTCTCAACGCGGTCCACCCACTCGCGCAGCTGCGGCTCCGACTTGGGCAGATCGAGGAACAGCTGATCGGAGGAGCGCAGCACAGGCGCACTGTTGCACACCTTGCAGCGTGGACGCACCAATTCGGTGGCATTCACCAGCTTGCCGCACTTGTCGCACTGATCGCCGCGTGCATCCTCATAGCCGCAACCAGGATGTGGACAGGTGCCCTCAACAAAGCTAAATGGGAAGTTTAAATAATTAAACGATTTAAGTTTGGTTATAAAGAAAATATATATACCGATCGGCTAGGAAACGATCGCATTTCTGACACAGCAGCTGCTCCACGCTTTCCTTGAGTATATAGCCAGCCTTGTAGACATCCTTAAAAGCCTCTTGCACAATGCTAAAAGGAAAGGATTCAGTAAATACTGTTTGTCCTTATTAAGCGCTCAGCGCCACTCACTCGGTTTGTTCCTGCGTGGTGGTGCGTCCAAAGTAATCGAAGCCAATACCGAACCAGCGGTAAATGGAGTTGTGCAGCTCGAAATACTTGTCGCAGATCTCACGCGGCGTCATGTTCTCAGCCAGCGCCTTGTTCTCCGTCGCCGTGCCGTACTCATCTGTGCCACAGATGAGCAACGTGTTGTAGCCGGCGGCGCGTGAGTATCTCGCAAAGATATCGGCGGACAGAACGCAGCCAATGATGTTGCCCAGATGTGGCACATTGTTGACATACGGCAGGGCCGACGTGATGAGCACATTGCGTTCTCCGGCGCGAGGCAGCACCGTCCGCGGAGCGGCCAACTCCTCAGCTTTGCTGTATGTGAAGGCAGCGCGTGCCGCGTTGATCTCCTCGTCCGTAATTGTGTCCGCGACAGTGGAGGCCGTTTCCGCGAGTAGTTTGCCAGCATCTTCGGAGGTGGAACGCTTGAGCGGCACATGATGAAGACCACCATAGCGATTAGACTGCTGCAGCGCATTAAAAGTCAGATCCTTAAGGGGCTGCTCGCCCAGCACCTGCTGCACTTCCGGCAGTGCCTTTATGTTGTTGTACCAGCCGCGCAGTTTGTCTACATTTTGGGCACCTTTGAGTGTGCCATCTGGCGCCAGCAGAGACCAGACGGCTATGTCTGCGGCGGTCAGCTTGTCGCCGGCCAAAAAGGATGCGTTCGCGAGGGCATCATTGAGCTTCTTCACCAGTGCGTTGAGCACGGGCAGCGCATTTGGATCGGCGCGATGACCGACGGCCATGTGATGGGCCAGGGCTGGCGCCAGCAGTGTTGTGGACCACTCTAGCCACTGTCAAGGGAAGAATGCTTTAGCTTTAATTTAATTAACCTTGAGGGGGACACTTACCTCGTCCCGCTGCTCGCCCTCGTCGCCCATCAAATATTTGGCCACAGCTGCCGCTGAGAATAGGCGCAAACCATTGTCCAGCTCAAGCGTGGGCAGCACCAGCAGGTCCTTGTACTTGGCGTCTGCAAGTTGCAAACGTTATTGCATCAGTTAACTCTTATTCAAATGTTGCACGTTGCCGGCCCGCATTTATTTTTTTGTCTTACCATTTAGGTTAACCAGCTGCACTTGGACCGCGCGCTTGGCGAACTTCGCGAGCATCAACAGCTGCAGGCCAATTGGATTGCCCTCATTTGTGTAGATGATCATATTGCTGTAGCGTTTGTAACTAATTTAAATGAATTTACGTGGCAAAACGGGTTAAAATGTCTCAAATTGCCGTCACACGCGAATTTGTCAACTACATATATTAGGAATGGGCAAGTATGCGATAACCATCGTTTAACATTGAATCAACCCCCAACTTATCGTTATCGCGACGAAACAATATAAATCAGCTGTTCTCGTCAGGTGGCGCCAGTGTGCAGTTCGTAAACGTAAACCTTTCACGAATTTTGTGAAATTCTTAAATTTGTATTAAAATGGGCGAACGCAAGGGCCAAAACAAATATTATCCGCCCGACTATGATCCAAAGAAGGGCGGATTGAATAAATTTCAAGGCACCCATGCGCTGCGCGAGCGCGCCCGCAAAATCCATCTGGGCATCATCATCATCCGCTTTGAGATGCCTTACAATATCTGGTGTGACGGCTGCAAGAATCACATTGGAATGGGCGTGCGCTACAATGCGGAGAAGACAAAGGTGGGCATGTACTACACCACGCCCATATTTAAGTTTCGCATGAAGTGCCACTTGTGCGACAATCACTTCGAGATCCAAACGGATCCCGGGAATCTGGACTATGTGATACTTTCGGGCGCGCGACGGCAGGAGAACCGCTGGGATCCGTTGCAAAACGAGCAGGTGGTGCCGGAAACGAAGGAGGTGCAGAGGCGTCTGTTCGACGATGCCATGTACAAGCTAGAGCATCAGGCGAAAGACGTCAAAGCGGCCGCCGATGCAAAGCCTGTGCTGCAGAAGCTGGTGGAGCGCAACCAAAGCGTCTGGGATGACAGCTACGTGGCCAACTATCGCTTGCGAGCCGTTTTTCGGGAACAGCGCAAGGAGATCAAGGGCCAACAGGAGGCGGATCGTCAACTGCTGGCCAAGAGCAGTCTGGACATTGCGTTGCTGCCAGAGACGACGCAGGACAAAGAAATGGCGGCACTGATGAAACTACAAACCAGAAGCGCCTTAGAACGCGAATCGGAGCAGCGTCTCGAGCTGTTGATGCGACCCGCGTTGCCTGGCGCCACATCAACCACTTTTGGTGGCCTCAAGCGGCAAAAGGCGCTCAGCACACAGCTGCACCTGCAGGATTTGGGCATAAGACGCAAACAGACGCCAGCAGCGAGCGTAGTGGAGACGACGTCGACAGCAAAGACAGCTGCTGTAGGACCAGGAGGAGCTATTGGAGATGAAGCCACAGGAAAAGGTCAACCAGAAGCAGAAGACGCTGCAGTCATAGCAGGAGATGCCGCAACAGAAGCAG
Source organism: Drosophila lacertosa (assembly GCA_004143845.1). Lineage (NCBI taxonomy): Eukaryota > Metazoa > Arthropoda > Insecta > Diptera > Drosophilidae > Drosophila > Drosophila lacertosa. Next base: position 103,819 of record SCDZ01000322.1, read on the forward strand.
CAGTAGCCGAAACAGCAACAGAATCGGTGGAAGCAGCTGCAGACACAGCTGGGACATCGAAACCAGCACCAAATAAAGCCCTCAGCTTGGTGGGCGACTATGCCAGCTCCGGTTCCGATTCCAACGATTGATATGAAAAACGCTCGATTGTGTGCACAATAAATTGAATTGATTTATTCCGAATAATACAACATAACTGAAATCCTAAATCTTTAATACATTCCCTCGTTCAGGTCATCGACGGCGCTGTCCATGCTCTCCTCGTTGGCGGCGCCACCGTTTTCGTTCTGATCGGTCTTGTAGAGCACCTCGCAGACCCGATTGCAGAATTGCACATGCTCGTTTTTGTTGATCATTTCGGTGAGGAGTATCTCGATTTTGCGCAGCTTCTCGTAGGCCTGATCGCGCGTTTCGATGGTGTTGGAAATCTTTATGTTCAACTCATCGATAGAGGCCAAGAAGTCGATGTTGTCCTTCAAGACGAAGCGCGGTTTAATTGGCTTGGGCTGCACGGCATTGGCAGCGGATTTGAGATTCTCCAGGCCGGGTGCCTGCGAATCGAAGAACTTCTTGAACCACTGCAAGAACTCAAAGTTATCCTGGAAACGACCCTTGATCAGACGCTCCAGCGGCACCGTTTTGTCCAGCTTGAGGCGTGTGAGGGCGCCCTGAAAGAGCTTCATATTGTGAAAGCACTCGTGCTCCAGCTTGGCTGACAATTTTACACGCTTCAAATTAATGCAGTTGGGCGATATCATATCCATCATTTGGCAATAGGCCACGCCTGACGAAGCGAAAACCCATTTAAGCTGATCGTTAACTTAGATTACCTAACGCCCGCTTACCCGTTGACATCTCCTCGATTTTCTTGAAGTGTCCATTAACCATGTTGTTCACCCAGTCGAGCATTTGGTGGCGCGACATGTTCTCTCCATTGGCGCTGGTCAGCGACACGGTTGGCTTAAGATCGCTCATCTTTTAATAACTATATAACTATATATTTATCAACTATATTAACTATTTACTGTAACACTTTTTTTTTCTGACAGCTGCACCTTAATGGCTTTCGGGAATTTATGGTTTGATGTCCACGAAATGAGCTTAAAAAATATACATATATATTTTTATATATTTTGATTCGTGTAGAATTATATGCGATTGGACTAGCAGGCAAGTTCTTAAATTCTTCGCCTACTTCACCCACACCTACCTACAGATGCTGAGTTCCTTAATTATATGTATGTGTATATATATTTATATTAATTTCTTTTTTCTTTATTTTCTCTTCAACGCTTACTTTGCGATTGTGCTCTCGCCATCAAATTCTTCTTGCTTAGTTTTCCTTTGCCTTTCATTTGAGCTTTCGACGCGGTGGCAACGCTGCCACAAAGCTTAATAAGCCGCAGGATCAAATGACAAGCGCTCGTTATGATCAGGCATCGATAACAGCGATGGCATCGACAATTGCGCTGGCATCGATAACAGTGCTGGCATCAATAAGCGATAAAATCTGCATTTAACTGCTATTTAAAGTTTATTAGCACTTAGTTTATAAAGGTTTTATTTTTAACGTGCGTTCGACTTTCTTAACAAACTCTATAAAATCCCTGTACAGAACTTTGGGCAGCTCCATGGCAGCAAAGTGCCCGCCCCGCTTGTAGTACGTGCTGTGTATTAAGTTCTTATATTTGTCCTTCAGCTGTAGATCCAAGAACTGCATAATGTCGCCCTTAAAACGGGCACAGCCCGTCGGCACCGAGGTGGGCACGCGTTCCAGGCGCAGATTACGCTGCTCCGTGGTGTAGGCCTCCGCGTAGAGGCGCTGCGACGTCGTTATGGAGTTGGTCAGATAGTAGATCATCACGTTGTCGAGCAGGGCGTCCAGCTTGTAGCGCTGCTTGAGTCCGCCGTCGGGCAGTGCGCGATAGCTGGCGTTGGTCCACGTGGAGAACTTTTCGAGTATGTAGGCGGCCAGGCCGACAGGATTGTCGGTCAGCGCGGCGCCAATCGTATCTGGCTTGGTGGCCTGCAGGTGAAAGTAGCCGCTCTCCTCCATCAAGTACAGGAACTCCTTCGATTTGGGAAAGAAGAAATCCTCAAAGCCGCTGGGCACAAAGAGACCAGGCCAGAGGCCAGCTAGCAGACCCTTCACCTGGGATTTGGGACTCAGATTGTTGCACATGTTCGAGTGATAGCCGAGCACATTTTCCGGATAGAGCGTGGCTATGTGGGAGCCCAGCACGGAGCCCCAATCGCCGCCCTGTATGAAGAACTTATCGTAGCCCAGACGCAGCATCAGATTACGCAGTATGACGGCCGCCTGGGCGGGACCCAAGCCAGGACGCGAAGTACCCTACGAAATTGAAAATGTTAACTGTAGGATAAAAGATTTATTTAATCATATTTACCTGCGACCAGCCATAGCCCGGCAAACTGGGCACAATCACATTGAAGATGTACTTGTTCTTCGCATCCAAATTGGTTTGATGCAGCATATGGATCAAATCGTAGAACTCGCGGACCGAGCCCGGCCAGCCGTGGAGCAGCAGCACCGGATAATGGTTCTTGCCCACCTTGTTCTCGTCGTAGACCATCAGGTGGAGAAAGTGCATGCGTAGACTAAAAAGCGAGCTATCAATAAACGCAACTCAGCGATAAGCGCTTATCTCACCCTTGAAGCTCGGTGGTGAAGTGATTGAATTGCCAGAGGAAGACTTCGCGTTCGCGCCAACGCGGCAGGTAATCGTCGCGCCAGTAGGCAACCAGTTCCTGCAAATAATCGCTATTGAAGCCATACTCAAAGGCCACGCCCTCCAGCGGAGGCGTAAGGCGTAGCGTGCGATTTAGTCGCTTCGCCAGATCTTCAATGGTCTTAGGAGAAAGAGAGAGAGAGAGAGAGAGTTGAGAAGAGTAAGAATAATTATATAAATATCTAGTTAAATTTGAGGCTTACCGTATCTGGGTACATGAGGCGATTGCCGATCACGTCGGAACTGTTGGCCAAATAGGCGGCATAGTCTTTGGGCTGCTCCTCATCGCCCCACCATTGCTGTGCGTCCAGCGTGGGCGCCGGCAAATCGCCCCACAGCCCGTTCAGGCGCTTGTAGACCATGCCGCCGCCAATGGCCAGCAGGAGGACGAGTAGACGCGTTATGGGTGACATTTTTTAGACGGCTAGCAGAACTCCGGTCGAGTCTAAGGTTCCCGTCACACTGACTGGGCAGCAGCGACTAATCTGTCAAGTATTTAGCTGAGATTGCCGCCAGTCTAATTGTTGTTTTTGTTCTGATCGTCAAACTTCGCACACACGATGATAAGCCAATTTGTTTGCCCAACTGCGCTACGTTCGCCAAGTCATTCCATTAAACGATAAACTCCAACTAGACTGGCCAACGGAGTGAAGGAGCTTTGAGAAGTCGCGTAGGTCAAACGGTGCCGGTTTTAAAGCTGCGCTCAAAGCTTTTAAGTGTATTAGGTAACTGAGCTTTTAGTGGGTAATTGGCAATACAGCTGTGCGGAGGGTCGAATGAAATAACGGCGGTGCTTGAGTGGGGTTCAGCTGTGAGCTCATTAGCTCAGCAATCATTGAAACAAAAACTGTTTACATAATAAATAGCGCTTCAAAATGTATCACATTATATGGAAAGCGCACTCAGGCGTCGTTATGCCCCCAAACCCAGGAACAAGTATTACGAAACTTTTGTCAGAGCCTCAATATATGTATGTATAGAAACAGAGACAACTGATTGTTATTCTATATACAATTGTATATATTATTTGTTTCTATGCCCATAAACCTATCGAAGTCGAAACCTCTTTAGCATTCTGATAAAGCCCACCGAACATTGATAAATAAACAATCTTATCTGTTTCACAATTATTCTTTTTTTTTGTTTTTTTAAAAAAATATAAACAATATATTTACTCATTCCTTTCGCCGCTTTTGAAAGTACAACATAGAAAACGGAAAAGATTCGTTGAAAATTAAGCAAGGGCCTTCTTCACATACGCCACAAAGTCGTCGTAGAGCTGCTGTGGCACCTGGAAAGCTGGGAAATGTCCGCCGTCCGCGTAGTGGGTGCTGTGGATCAGATTGGGGAACTTGTTGGCCAGCACCGAGTCCGGTGTGTGGGCAATCTCATGTGCGAAGCGGGTGCAGCCGACGGGCGCCTTGACGGGCACACTGTCCACTTGCAGATTTATTTGGGCCTTGTTCATTGTCTCCGAATATAAACGCACCGAGGTAGTTATCGAGTTCGTTACATAGTAGATCATAACGTTGTCCAGGAGCTGCTCATAGGTGAAATGCTTGGTTAGACCGCCATCCTCCAAGCTCCTGTACTCATCATTGGTCCATGTGGAGAACTTCTCGAGGATGTATGCCGCCAGGCCAACGGGATTGTGTGCCAGCGCAGTGCCAATGGTGTCCGGCTTGGTGGCCTGTATGTGGGCATAGCCCATTTCCTCCATGATCATCAAGAAAGTGTCGCCCAGTCCCTTGTAGTAATTGGCATGCTTGCTGTCAATGTAGAAGCTGGGGAAGATGGAGGCGAGCAGCAGGCGAAGATTGCCCATGGGGCTATTATTGCTGCACATGTTGGAGTGATAGCCGAGCACATTCTCCGGGAACAGCGAGGCCACATTGCTGCCAATAATGCTGCCCCAGTCGCCGCCCTGAATGAGGAACTTGTTGAAGCCCAGACGCAGCATCAGATTGCGCAGGATCACCGAGACCTGAGCAGCGCCCATGCCTGGTTTGGAGGCACCCTACAGGATGCAATGGAAGCTGTTTTAGAAGCCACTTCCAGATAGGCAATACCATCTATAAGCTTACCTGAGACCAACCATAGCCCGGCAAGCTGGGCGCGATCACCTCGAACACATAATCGCTCTTATCGTTGCCTGTGGTCAGGAGCGGTATAAAATCGTAGAATTCGCGTACGGTGCCGGGCCAGCCGTGCATCAAGAGCAGCGGCACCACCTTTTTACCCTCTGCTTTGCTGGGCTTGGCGTGTATAAAGTGAATTTTCAAACTAAGAAAAGAAAAAACAATTGCTAATTAGTTTCATGCAAATGCAAATGGACGAGGGATCGATTGCCGGAGTCAGAAACATAAAGAATGCGCATGCATAAATGTATCTTAAGTGGCTAAGTGAGGCCAAAACTCACCCTTGAATCTCGGTCTGGAAATGCGGTAATTTTATGAGAAACTGCTCGCGTTCATTCCATTTGGTCAGATAGCTCTCGCGCCAATATTTCACCACCTTGTGCAACTGCTTGGAGTTGAAACCGTACTCGAAGCCAACACCTTCCAGCGGCTCCTGCAGCTTGAGCGGACGATCCAGCTGTGCCTTCAGATCGGCAATAAGCTTAAAAAAAAAAGAAATTTTATTAATATGCATGCCGAATGGGCAAATGTGAAAACAGGCAAACGGGTTTGCCAGACAGGTAAAAAAATTACAAAATTCATATCTTGAACTGTGACCTACCTCGGGCGCAACACTTATGTCATATGGCGTTACTGCCTTATTCTCTTGGTAGGCGCCCTTCAGCTTGGGACCCCAGTACTCATTGCTATCTAAATCGGGCCGCTTGCCGGGCGCTCCCAAATCACGATAGTTCTTGTAGCCAATGGCGATCAGGATCGCGACGCCACCGATCAGTATGCGTAAGGAGGTAGCCGCTGCAGATGGCATTTTTGGAATACAGCTGTGTTAGAATGACTAAATAGGTATTTTGTTCGCAGCTTTAATGAACGCTTGAAGCCGAACACACGACCGCACGCTTTCAGTTCTAAAACTAAACTGCTGTATGGTGCCGACGAATGGCGACCAACGGAGACCGGTCCGCCGGTTGCGAAAATAAACAAAAGCGAATATCATCGTTGAGAGACGCAAAATCAGACCACCATAGAAAATTGCGATACAATGTTCGCACACCGCCGCGCGTGGGAATAAGCACACTTGCAAAGTTCAAAGTTTAAAGTGCTAAATAAAATAATTATATGGTAGAGCTTTGGTGAGAGCATACACATATTTTATTCAAGGCCAATTAAGACATAAAAGAAACTACTTAAATATTGTTATTGTTAGTTTTCTTATGGTTTTAAACACATAACAGTAAAATGAAAGTACTTTCAAGTGCTCTAAATTTATAACACGCAATGTATTTGCTCTCTCGATCGTAGTATACATACACAGAGAGCCCGACACACACACACAAACACATACTTACGCAGACGAGAGAGCAGTGTGAGCAAACAGTTATCGTGCCTGTCGTGAGTGAAAAGCTTGCATAAAATGCAAATAATTATCGGTTTAAATAAAGAAATTATGCAAAATTTATGCTGTTACGATTATAATTTAGCCGCAGCTCTGCTCGAGGCAACCAAAGGCGCTTAGTATACATATCTTCCAGCAAGGGGAATCCCAATGTATTTTGTAAAATTTGAAGAGTTGATCTAAATACGCTTACACTTGTATGTATGTACATATATGTGTATCACAAAGTTGAACTCTCATCTATAGCAAAAATCAAACATAGTTATGCATCGCGAGCATGACGAAGCAGTGAGACAATTGATAAACATGAAATTTAGGTAATAAGCAAAAGTGAACTAAACGATGACAAGTCACGAAAACAATTAATTCAAAGTGCAGAACTAAGTGTTGGAAAGTGATTAAAGTTGAACTTTGATTTTGGGCGCGCAATTTGAAATTCAAGACACAATTGAATGCTTACATAGATTGTTTATTTATTTAATGCTTTATGAGAGCTACAACAATTAGTAAACGCTTTTCAATTTTTTTAAACGGTTTCGTCGTGAAGTCCAACTTTCTGTACAAAGGCCGTAAAATCATTGTACAACATGGAGGGCATTTCCATGGCGGCAAAGTGGCCGCCGTGCTGGAAGTACATGCTGTGCTTGATGTTGGTGAACTTATCCTGCAGCGCCCAGTCGGAAGCTGAGGGCAGATCAAACCTGAACCGGGCACAGCCCATGGGCACGGGCGTCTGGACGCGCTCCAGCTGCAGATCACGATACGCCTTGGCCGAGTTCTCCGCATAGAAACGCGCCGCGGTTGTCGCCGCAGTGTTCAGATAATAGATCATTAGATTGTCGAGCACCGCCTCCAGGCCAAAGACGGTGACCATGGCGCCAAAGTCCTGCTGCAGGCTGGGTCCCGAGCAGGTCTGGAACTTTTCGAGTATGTAGGCGGCCAGCGCCACAGGGCTGGAGGTGAGAGCGGCGCCAACGGTATCCGGCTTGGTGGCCTGAATGTGATAGTAGCCGCTCTCCACTAGCAGCTGCTGGTATCTCTCCCACAAGTTCGTATGATGGTCGTAGAACATGCGCGACTTGAGCACCTTCTCGGGATAGTAGTTGATGTAGAGAGCCTTGAGGAAGGAGAGCGGTGTGCTCATTATGCACATGTTGGAATGATAGCCGAGCACATTGTCCGGATAGAGAGTGGCCAGGTTGCTGCCAATAATGCTGCCCCAGTCGCCGCCCTGAATGAAGAACTGCTTGTGGCCGAGTCGCAACATTAGATTCCGCATCACGGTGGCCATTTCGGCGGCATTGAAACCCACCCGCGTGGCAGCCTAGGGAAATCGAACACATGGCATTACCATTAATCAATATGCATTAAAAATACCACCATCCACACTTACATCCGAGAAGCCGAAGCCGACGAGCGAGGGTGCAACCACTTCAAAGGAATAGTCGCTAATGTTTTGATCCTTGCCCAGCATGGGTATGAAATCGTAGAACTCACGCACCGAGCCCGGCCAGCCGTGGAGCAACAGCAGCGGATAGACATGCTTCTTGGCGGCCACCTCCTCGGAGACGCGTTCGTGGATGAAGTGTATCTTCAAGCTGTCAGTTGGGTCGGGTTAATTATCGATTAGGCGATTAAGTCAAGCGAAATTTCACACATGCTCACCCCTGGATCTCGGTCGTGTACTGCTTCAGCGAGTTGAGATACGCCTGACGTTCATCCCACTTGGTTAAATACTTCTCCCGCCAGTACTCCACAAACTGTTCGAGCGCGTTCGTATTGAAGCCATACTCGAAGGCGATGCCATCCAAGGGTTCGGTTAAACGCAACGTGCGGTTCAGCTGTTGTCTCAAATCCTCAATCTCTGCCTTGGGCACATCCACTTTGAAATCGTAGACCTTCGTATCGGGCACATAGTTCTTGCCGGTGCCCGGACCCCAGTACGTATTATCATTGTACTCGGGCTTGGGCAGTGGACGTGTCAAGTCTGTGAACAGTAGATAACCGTAGCCGACAACCGCAGCAAATACGGCCACAATCAGTCCGAATATAGCCAGGCACTTCATACTATTGGCAAAATGTGGCTAAGCAGCAAACACAATTTTGATTATTTATCTGCCTAATGACTAAAATTTTAATGAGTTCCCTGAGTTTACAGACTTGACGCTGAATACAACCGTTCTTTGCGTTCACCGTAAGCCAACTGACGATTGCCGAGTGGAACGGCAAAAAGCTAAGCATTGTCAAATACTATATACACATGCATACATATATTATTGATATGATACGTAAAAAGAAGTGATACAAATTAAGTATAAGTACAGTGGGCCGCAAAAATCAATTTGAGTTGTGCGCTGAATAACAAATTGTTTATTAAAAAATAAAAAAAAAAATATATATACATATTTATATTTACGTGTTAATTAAAACTACAGACGTATATAAATGCGAATTTCTCTATATCAGCTAATAGTAAACATATATTACCTAATAACTAATGCATTTGTAAAGTTCTATTTTTATATAAGCTTATATAAAGGTCTTCGATTTAAATGTTATTAATTTATATATATTTTTTATTTCACTTAAAATTAATTTTGTTATTGATTTTATACTCACAATCAAATCCACAATTAATTTATCACAAATAAAATTATATATGTATTTTTTTTTTACTAAAAGCGTGAACAGGTTTTTAAATTATGTCTTCAAACGGCATCTGCTATAAAGGGCCAATTTATTTAATAGGAGTACCAAAAATAAAAAAAAAACTGTAAAAGGTGTATGCAAATTAACTGTTTTGAATGAATATAAAATTGCTGCTGATTAAAAAGTGACTATAAATAGATATTGCAAATCGGTTTTATTGTCATTATTATGTTATTTTGAAAATAGCTTTTAAACTGCCAATTTAGCAACTTTTACTAACCTAACTTCACTCTCATAATATAATTATTATTTAAAGGCTAATTTTTAACTTTTGCTTAGTTTGACTTTCATTCATAAATATGAAATATTCATTCATTATTTTATGCCCAATTGAGTGATCTTTATCTTTCCTCCACTATTTCTACGCACAATTTTGTGCACATTTTCGTCAAGTTTGACCACTGTGCGCTGATAGTAAGATTGTCGCTGGCTCGTCTGCCAGCTAAGAATTTATAATTGAGAGTAGCCAAGTGGAGGCTATCTTATCGTAGCGCTCAATGGAACTTATTTATTCTTATTTATTACTTAGTTGCCACTTGCTGCGGATGTGGCTCAAAGCACTTTTTTGCAACAGGCAACAACAACAACAACAAGTAGGCCACGTATTGTAAACGAAATGATTTTTACCCACCTCAAATTAGACAAGTCTCTGTAGTAAAAACGAAAGCCTTTCAAAATTTTAATTTGTACACATACACACACACGAGAAAGCCCTCACTTTGTGGTATGGAAGAAGAAGAAGAAGTGACTGAGCTGAGGGTCTGTCCACACATCACACTGAAGATGCAGTCCGCGGAACGGGGCGTGGTCCTCTTCCGCATTCGCCGGCTGCTGCCGCTGGGCAAGCTGAAGGACGCTTACTGCTCGCAGATGGGTCTGGCCAAGGATCTGGCCTGCCTGTCCTTCGATGGCGAACGCATCAACGACCAGGACACGGCCAATTCGCTGGCGCTGGAGGATGAGGACATGATGGATGTGATGATGCGGCGGCAATCCGAAGCGGGCGATGCAGCTGCCATTCTGGCCAACGACGCGTCTGCATTTTAGTCCCAACTTGTTCCACACACACACAAAACTTTATAAATCAAGGCGCAAGCTTTCCCCCCTCCCCCACCACTTGTCGCATGTCAATGAACCGCAGGGTTGCCCTTCTGTTGAGGGTTGTTGCACTGCTCGGGGATAATTTGTGTAAGTTGTGTGGCCAACAATTATGTCGTCGACATGCACACGACACGCGGGTGCAACAACAAAAGTGCCCCCGAACATGCAAAGGCCACCCCCCCCCCCAGTGCAGTGGGCGTGGCCTGCAGCAAAAAACAATCCCAACAATGGGCATTGGGAATGCAAGTAAAATTAACGCAATTAGGCCGCGGCCAGAAACTGCTTCGATTTCGGCCAAAAAACAAAAGCAATTGATGCAATGCGGCTTTGCGTGTCGCAACCAAATCGAGTAGCAAATTTAGCACTTGGCAGCGTGTCAAAAGCTGGCACCAGTCCCTACAAGCCATCCTAGATCCTATCCAGCCAATATCACTGCTCCCCATCTTAGTCAACGGCGGCGCTCGTTAATTGCCGCATTGATGGGCGCCTCATTTTGGGGCTGGACTTTTTTTTTCTGTGGCACCTTTGGGGCTTGTTTAATTGTTCTGAAGCATTTTATTTTATTGAGTGCTGCCGTGGTTTGTGTGCCACTTTATCTATACCCTGTAGTGGGTAAGCAGTTGTATTAGCATTCTTTATTAATAAGTTATTTCGCTAGGCTATAAATATGACACTTATTTGTACAGTAGAAGGGATATCTTTTAATGCATAGATAAATAAGGCTGTTATTTCCTGATAAAATCTCAACTTGTAATAGAGTATCATATAGTTAAGCTAATGAAGCACATGGCCATATTTCTAGTATTTAAAATAGAAGTAAGCAATACTCTTTCATTTGCCCATTATCCCATTCCAACAAACAAGCTTTTTTGACTCTCACTTCAGCCTTTCTCGAGTAGGGTATCGCCTCGTTGCCCAACTCGCCTGCAGAACACTTTGTTTGCATTGTTTTTACCGTTTTGTATTTACTTGCATAAAGTTGGGTGTTTTGAGTACACATAGTTGCCGTTACCGCCTTGTGTAATGGCCGCAATTATCATGAGCTGGCACGCACTCCACGGCGCAGTGCATTGAACCGAGTGCAATTGATTTTTGACATGCATAAAGCGACAATTTTATAGTGTGTAGGGTATAGAATCGATTTTGGTGCATGATAGAACAGTTGTTGCCCTGGGGAACCCGCAGAAGCTATAACTATAGCCTCGATGCGTCGTTTAAGCTTTGGTGGAAGTTAAAATTTTATGTTGCCTACTTTTAGGCTGAAATAAAAATCAGCTCTGAAGTAAACATTGTTAATGTGAAAATCGGAAAATATATATAGGTAAAGCAGTTTCTAGTGATAACTGATTTAGTTAATGAGTGAAAGAGTACCTTAAGTTGGTATACATATATATTTTCCCTTATAAAGAAGGTGCACGGAAGATTTAAGCTTAGATTTGGGACTGACAAAACATAATTATGAGAATTAAAAACTAGTTTTTCAAGAACATGTCAATTAATTATCCTGATCTGTCCACTCGCCATCTGCATCATTCCAGACAGGAAACCTCTGCTTGCTGGGTGTCTCAGTTCCGGCCACACCCAGGTCGGCATCATCCACCTGCGCCACGCCCTGCTGCAGCTGGCGAAACAGTTAGTCAGCGCCGTTAAGTATGTGTACACAGAAATCATGCACTCACCCCGCACAACAGGGCCAACAACATGGCCATAATATATATGCAAATGACGTGCAGCCGCATTTTGCACTCTGTCCGTCAGTTGGGTCAGTTGGAGCTCGACTGAATTCGAATGTTTGTTGAAAATAATAATAACAGGCAAATGAAAAAAGCTGAACAATATTTATATTGCTGCATATTTCATATTTTATTCATGCTTATCAGCTGCTGATAAGCCACACACACACACAGGCGAGAATCGTTAAAATTGAAATGAACACAAAGCTGCGAAAACATTTTCACAGATGCCACAAAATGCTCATAAATCAATGAATGCTAAATTAAAAAATAAACAATAACACTTTTCAGATGTATTGGTGTGTATGTGTGTGTGTGTGTGGTTTTGTTTGAAAAGATGCAAAATTTGTGTCATAAGTTTAAAACAAATATGACAGAAAACTGTTTTCTGCTTATGGCCAATAAAACATATCAATAAATTTGCATATGAAACAATAATAAAAAGGAGTAAATAAATGACGAAAATGAAAGGAAATTGCAGCAAGAAAAATAATGTTTAATAGAAGCCAAACAACGGGCTAGAAAAATCACCCGGGGGAAGCACTCGACAGATAAGACCACGGTGATTTCTTTGTGCTGCATCGCTGCCTGCATAGATTCTGTGCTCCAGCTATAAAATCTGTCTTCGGGCCGACAGCAGTATCAGTCAATCTCAGCTCCAGATTCACAAACACACGCAACATGCAGTTTACACTCGTCGCATTTCTTTGCTGCCTCGTCCTCGTCCTGGCGATGCCCCAGCCCCAACCGGAGGAGCAGAAGCAGCCGGGGGATGTGTGGAACGAGCGCAAGCAATTCAATCCGCCCAATGAGCAGCGTTTCCTGGTGGATGGCGGCTACAACAAGGATAAGAGCGGCAAGGATGTCTGGGTGCAGGCTCAGGTGCCCGTTTGGACCAGCGAGAACAAACGCCATGAGATCGATGCCATTGGCAAATATGGACAGCATCTTGACGGTCCCTGGGGCAACAGCCCGCCCTCGTGGGGCGTTGGTGGCAACTACAGATTCAGATTCTAATCAACTAAAGTTCCTGCAGTTCCAAACTATTTATTTGATTAAATTTTAATACAGCTTACATATGAAAATACCGAAAATATAATTTGAAAGCCAATGAAATTCTTATTTAAATAAAATTATTTATACAAATGAAGTTTTCTTGTGTGTTTTTGTTTTGGTTTTTTTTTCAATTGTTTGAAGAAATTGTTTTGTTAGCTTGAGAATATATAAATAAACATAACTTTAATTTACAAGTTGTTAAAATTGATTATTTATTTTTCTGCAGTATTTATTCAGATGAAATATAACAAGTGTCAAAGACATAATTAAGAGCAGGTTTTATTGTTTATTTTATTATAGTTTATTTTATTTATAGATTATATAAATATCATAAATCTTGAAGAATATAAGTTATGCTTTTTTTATAAATTTTACTACTTGTTTATTGATTTATTTTTATAAACAGTTGTCAAAACGTGTGTCAACAAATATTTCTAGAATATAAAATGATGAATGATTATTAAATGCTCAAAGCCAAAGGAAAATAAAAATATTTCTAACTACATCAATATATTTACATATTTTTCTCACACGTAAACAATTTTTACATATTTTATTTACATATTATGTTATTTACCCATTTCATGTGTATTTTAGTTTATTCAATACAAAAGCGATTTTTTACTTTATTTAAATAGAATATTCTGCTTAGATAAGCCCTGTGAGGAAACTTTTTATACTAAGTACATAATCATAAAATATATGTATATAGGAGCCACATGGCTTTGGGATTTTAATTTACATATTAAATATTAGGTGTTTTTTTTTTTAAATAAGACAACAAAAAAGCAAAAAGAAAGAAAGAACTTTAAAAAAGAGCAATTGTATAAAAAATAGCGCAAGCAGATTAGTTCATGTTTGATTTTATATTATATATATATATTTATATTTATTTATATTTATATGTTTATGTTGATATTTATTTTTATTTTTTATTTTATTTTTATTGAATTAAAATTTGTTAAGTATTTATGTCCAAAACTGTTTACACATTTTAAGATTTACTTAAATATATAAACGATAAAAATATAAATAAATGTATGTCTGTAATTAGTAAAGTGTCTTAGCTACTTCGAACATTGCACAATACTCACCTGATTCATTCAATTTACTGTTCTTAATATAAAGGATAAATATTAAGCATTGTAATTCACTTTGCGACCTTCGCAGTTTCTTTTGCGTCAGTTTAAACCAAAGGAATCACCCACGGGGAAGCACTCGACTGATAAGATTGAATTAGTCTCTGTTCAGTGTCCGTCTATAAAAGCGTTGCTGCAGCTGGTTGCATTATCAGTCAATCAGCTTCAGATTCACAAACACAACATGCAGGTGACAATTGTCTTTGCTTTGCTCTGCTGCCTCGCCGGCTGCGTCCTGGCCATGCCGCAGGATAGGCAGCAATTCAATCCGCCCAATGAGCAGCGTTTGCTCGTCGACGGCGGCTACAACAAGGACAAGAGCGGCAAGGATGTCTGGGTGCAGGCTCAGGTGCCCGTTTGGACCAGCGAGAACAAACGCCATGAGATCGACGCCGTTGGCAAATATGGACAGCATCTTGGCGGTCCCTGGGGCAACAGCCCGCCCTCGTGGGGCGTTGGTGGCAACTACAGATTCAGATTCTAAGCCACAACAACACTTAAATCAATGTATTAGTTCGAAAAGTCAGGAACATATTTGTTAAAATAAAGTTGAAAAAAACAGTTGTTACTTAAAAACAGTCTTAACTGAATATGACGCATTTTGGCCTAAGCTTTAACAGTAATTCACCCCAAAAAGCTTTGCTTATCTTCGAATCTATCAAATACTATTAAAGCCCCATCAAAGTTTGGTGGCTGAGATATCCTTGAACGGCGTTCATCTAACCCGGAACATGGAGTCAGATTTAGTGCTGACAGTCCATCGAGATGAGCTTGCAGTTTGGCTAATTGAGCATGTGTTTTTTTTTCTATATTGTCTTGTCGTTTGGCTAATTCTTGTTGGTAATAACAAATTAAGCGCACACGACGTTTTTGCCTTAATGAAACCTGCGCAGACAAAATGTTTTTTGCTTAATTGGATTTATTGCGTAAACTGTCAAAAGAGGCTTCGGCGAGAATTTATCATGCCACCGACTAGCCCAAAGTTTATAAATAAAAGTTGTTCAGCAAATTGCCGTATTACCCAACGAAAGCGAAGTTTCGGGCTGGATGGGCGTGGCAATATAAAATAACTACCAAATGAATCATTTTTTCAGGTTCTCAAATACCCAAAAAAACGGGAATTCGCATAAATTTCTTGCCAATTCCGAGTCGTTGTTTTCTGCAATTAACTGACCTTGGGTAAATTATGAATTTTTGCCAGATTTATGTTTGGCTTACCACGTGCCAGATTTTTGGCATAAATAAGGCTGAGTTCAATTTAATGGCAGTCGCATCTAATCCCCATTTAAAATTATTTTTGAGGCACTTTTAATCTATCAAATTAAATAAGCAATATCTTTACAGATAGTGTAGTGTGATAGCATTATAAAAAAATATTCCTTGTTACATTTGGACTTCTTCTTTAAGATTATCATCGTTTTTCCTAAAGTAGCCATGAATAGCTCTGCTTATAAAAATAGCATTGTTTATTTTAAATTTGATAAAAATTAAAGAAGTTTAAACTAATATTTTTTAATATATTTTAATATTAATATTTTTTATTTTATTTTATTTTTTTTTATTTTTTTTTTTTATTTTTTTTTTTTTATATAAGCTAAAGATTTTTCTAAAAGTGCAATATTTTGCAATTCCCCTGAAATTTGGCTCTAATATATATTTGCAAATTATTACCGCTCACATCTCTAACTTTATGAGGTATATATGAATATTCATTGCTCAATAGATATAGCCAGATCTTGTCAGCTGCCTATAAGTTATGCATGTCAGCTATTATACACATATGTATATATATATAAAATATGACCTTAGTAGAAAAAAATCGATTGGAGTTAGAGTTTTTTTGTCAGACTTAAACTAGACAAAATGTTGTTTAGATCATCTTAGTTTATATGGAGTAAATATACAAATATAATACATTTTTTATTGTAGTACTCTGCCTTATTATCTTTAACAGATAACAACTGTTTATATTTTGTATATAGTATTTGTCTCTCTTGATATTTGTCAACCTAGTCTTCTATATTTTGGGGGACTTACATTCCCAGCTTTATCAACATCATACTATTTGTCAAAAGATCACGCATCTTATCAGCTGCACCGGGAAAGCACCTGTAAAGCAGACTGGCAGGGATTCCCTTTTTCCGGGAATCTTTTGGTAATCTATAGCCCAGCACTGAGCTATAAATTAAGCTTAGCTGAGGAGCAGTCAAATCAGTATCCATCCACAGCCACAGCCACAAGATGAACTTCAGTCTGAGTTTCTTGATGCTCTGCCTCACAGCCTGCGCCTGGGCTTATCCTTATCCGCTGCTGACGTCTGACGAGTTGGCCGAGGTGCAATTGGTAAGAGTTTGATTGGCAAGGAAAAATAGAAAAACTTATGTGCGATATACTTTACAGCTGCCGCAGGACATCGAATGGGCGCCCAGTGAATCCGCGGAGGAGCAGGAGCTGCTGCGTGTCCGTCGCCAGCTGAACGTCCAGGGCGGCGGCAGTCCCCGCCAGGGCTTCGACCTGAGCGTCAACGGACGCGCGCCCGTCTGGCAGAGCCAGAATGGACGCCACTCGCTGGACGCGACGGGCCAGTATTCACAGCACCTGGGCGGTCCCTACGGCAACAGTCGGCCCAACTTTGGCGCCGGTGCAATGTACACATTCCGCTTCTAGGCGACCTTAAACTTAATCTTAATAATAACGATAATATTTAATCAAGAAGAAGAATGAGAATCTTTATTTTTAATAACTGGGCGCAGGCTTATCAGTAAGGAAATGCTTTCGAACATATATCTAATTAACAGATTATTAGTTGTAGTCAATATCGTTGATCTGCCAATAAGTCTCGAAAAACTTTTTGTTCTCGAATATTGTGGGATCTGGTTCGGGCGTCTGCAAGCAAAATGAATATACTTCACATATATATTTATCTATATCTAACACTGGAAGCCTCTTACCTCATGCCAGTCTCTGGCTGGTATAGAGCGCCCTTGGCTTAAAGCAATTAGCCATAGCGCAAACAGCAAGAATTTCAATAAGCCAAACATTTCAAATGGATTTTCGGTGCGCTGAAATGTTTTGCACTCGCTTTTGCACAGCAGACAACTAAATGAATGACTCTTTGGGTACTCATTCGTACGTTGCTATCAGCTGTGTTTGACTCAGCGATTCCCCCCTCCTCCTCCCACTCCGCCCTGTTATCAGCTGTATGGCTGATAAGCAGAATACTCTGGGAGCAGCTTCAGAACAAAGCCTCTCCTCGATTTTCCTCACGTTGAACTGTTTTAAATTTACTAAACGTGCCAGCAGCTGAAAAAGTTGCAAGCAAAAAAGAACTTGGCACGTTTTGTGTTGAAATCGAATAAGAATGAAAAATTGAATCTAAGTAGAATGCAAACGAGGAGAATGCGTGACGAGAAGATGCCCTGTAATCAGTAAGTTATCTGAACAAAAGTTCTGAGTGACAAATTCACTCTCTTTTATATTATTTAATATATATATTTTTGTATAAATAAAAAAAGTGATCGACTGGCAAATACCCTGTAAACAGTATTTAAGTGCTCTTAGGAAAAGTCTTAAAATACTAAACATTTCTTCACTATCTGTAGCAAACAAAGTCTAAATATCTATACTACCCCATCTGTTAACTCTTTACAGGGCATGTGCACCAAAAAATAAAAATGAGACTGCACAAACAAATTTAAATGTTAGTAGCAAACGGCAAACAGCAATGAAGGTCAATCTACAGGGTAACAAAAATTCTACTTTTTTTATACCCAGTTGTTTATTTTTTGCTGGTATTTTTTATTTTTTTTTTTGCTGATTGTTTGTTCTGCAAGTTGCTTTTGTTGATAGCGCCAATTTCTGGGCAATTTTCCTTTGTGTGTGCGGCACAATTTTCTCTTTTTTTAAAGGCAGAGTTCGAGAGTTCGAGTTGTTGTTGCCATGTCATTTTTATACATATGTGTGCGCTCCATTTCTTGGCCATTTGTTAGAGCCATTTTCCAAATCAATGCACAAATTGTCAACACACAAACACATACACACATTTTCCATTGTTTTGAGCAAAAATTGGCAACACAAATTGTTGTTGTTGTTGTTGTTGGTGCGCGGAGTCGTCTCCTAAATTGCACATGTGGCAGGCAGCTCATTTGTCAAGTGGCAAATCACTTTAAAGGCCAGACGAATGGAAAACAACAAACAACCAACAAACAACCAACAACAAACAACCAACAAACAACCAGCGATAAAATCAACTTTGCATGTACTTTCAGCTGGTTTGTGTCTTCGCTTTTGATCACTGATTGCTGATTGCTGATCGTGACCGATCGACGGCATTTCCCACGCAGGAAAAACTTTGCTGCAAAGCAAAAAAAAAATACCTTTTACAACAACAACAATTGATGCCACAACTTATGGCAAATACCGAAGTACACGTAATTTTTAAGTTTCGGGCCGAAAACTTGGGCGAAGCGAAGTTTCTAATGGGCCGAGCGGGCTCTAATGGGTTTTTAATGATGCCAACGGGGTGGAGAAATTTGTCAGCGACGTGCAAATTGAAACTAAGTAAGCCAACTTAAGCATATTAATTATGGCCAGCCAAAAATGATGATGAAGACAAAACGAACCAAGAAAAAAAACAACAAAAAAGGGTAAACTGCAAAAGCACCTGAAAGTTTAGCAGGTGGCGGCCAAGTTTGGTTGCTTTGCTTTTTTGTTTTGGGCTTTTGCATTTGCATTTGACATTTGGCGCAAGATGCGCCTTGCAACAGCAACAGCAGCAGCAACAACAACAATGCCAAACCAGACATGAAAGCAGCGCGGCCTTTTCGGCCTGGCTTACTGCATTTGGCCAAAATGTCTATAGTTCAATTGCTGATATTTCGCCGAGCCACACGAAAAACACAAAACACGTGACCTATGCGGCGGCTGTGTGGCAAGTATCGCCATTCGAAATGGGCACGTGACACGCGAGGTGCGACACGAAAGTTGTGAAGAGTCTTAGTTTCTATCTGAGTTTTAGTTTTAGTCTTAATCTTATTCTCCTGTTCAGTCTAATTCTTATTATCTTTCTCTTTCTCATTCTCATTCTCATTCTCATTCTCATTCTCATTCTCATTCTCATTCTCATTCTCATTCTCATTCTCATTCTCATTCTCATTCTCATTCT